>MU722134.1:0-25445 GCA_026770625.1 Nicotiana glauca
ATTGGAGTGTAAGAAATTTGGTCTTCAAGTTTACAAATATGGATAAAGGAAATAATCTCAATTGACATGGTGTTATCGGACTTATGTCTAATGCGATAATGTGGGATCAATCGCGAATATTTTTGTAAAAGTAAAATCATCAATTTGTTAGCTTGAGAATAATCTTAGTACGTTCGAGGACAAACGTTTGTTAAGAGGTGGAGAATGTAAAGACCCGACCTGTCGTCTCATGAGTTACCGCTCCGTTTTCCCATTTTCAACTTCTTTATGCTTCATTATCTGTATCTTATGTGATCGAGTTGGTTTGGAGTGGTTTTGATAAAAAATGAGACACTTAGTCTTTTTTAAGAAGGCTTAAGTTGGAAAAGTCAACCGAGCGTTGACTTATGATTTAGAGGGATCGGATATGAATTCCGATGGTTCGGTTAGCTCTAGGAGATGAATTGGGACTTAGGAATGTGTCCAGAATATTTTTGTGATGACCGGTGTAGAATTAGGCTTGAATTGGTGAAGTTAGTATTTTGGCGAATTCCGTTTGATAGGTGAGATTTTGATCCGGGTGTCGGAATGAAATTCCGAGAGTTTCTGTAGCTTCAGTATGTCATTTGGGATATGTGTGCAAAATTTCAGGTCATTCAGACATCGTTTGGTCGGGTTTTTGATCAAATGCGTGTTTCGGAAGTTTTTGGAAAACTTAGGCTTGAATTCGATGTGAATTGATAGTTTTGATGTTGTTTGAGGTGTTTTGTTGATTGGAAAAAGTTTGAATGATGTTATAAATTCTATTGGCACATTTGGTTAGAGTCCCAAGGGGCTCGGGTGAGTTTCGGAATGGTTACGGGCCATTTTTAGGCCAATTTAACTTGCTAGATTTTGACAGCAAGGTTTGAAAATTCTTATGCAAGGAGCATAATGTAGAAGCTATATCTAGCAATCTATAAGGAATCTGAAAATGTACAAAACATGAAAGTTATAGAACTTGGATTCTAGTTTCCATAAAGTTAAACTATTCGTCATTCAGATTCGGACATATGTACAGAAAGTTATGGTCGATTGAATATGACTAGTAAAGCTGTTTTTGGTGGACTCTTAGTGACGACTTTTAGTAATGAAAATGGACTTTTAGTGACGGGCAGGCAGAAACTTAAGGACCAAAAATGCTCATTTCTTCATTTTCGTTTTGGGGTTTTTGGAGCTCGGTTCTTGGGCGATTTTGAGGTATTTTTCACGATTTCAACTCAAGTAAGTGTCCTATACTCGAAAGTGTTTATATTACATAAATCCATGGTTATTTTCACCGTTTAATTCAGATTTAGATGGAAGAAATCAAGATTTTTGCAAAATCTTCCAAAAATGAAAATTTTAGATTTGGAGGTCGAGTTGTCGTCGGAATTCGATAATTTTTGTATGGTTGAACTCGTATCGAAATGGGTTGTCGGGTTTTGCAAGTTTCGTCGGATTCTGAGACGTGGGCCCCACGGGCAATTTTTAGCTAAATTTCGGATTTAATTTTAAAAAATGTGTAAATTCATATGGAATTAATTCGTACGATTTATATTGAGTATATTGAATTATTATGACTAGATTTGAAGCTTCAGACGAATTCGCGAGGCAAAGGCTTGTTGGAATTTTGAATTGGTTGCAAAGAGAGGTAAGTGTTTGGTCTACCCTAGCTTGAGGGAATAGGAGTTGAGTATATTTACTACTTGTTATGTGATGTGTCCGACGTATAGGCATGGTGACGAGTAACTATACCTTGAGGGTCGAGCATGACCGTGAGTCCTAAATTTCTAAATTGTTGTATTCTTATTTGATGCTTATGAGAACTTGGTTGAAGATCTTTGAAGCTGAGCAAGTAATTGTTATGACTGAGTAATTGTAACAATTGTGTTAAGTAGAAATTTCATAAGTTTGGTTATAGTTGGTTCTCCCTTGCCGGGATATTATTGAAATATTCGGAATGTTATTGTTTTGATATTATTGTTCCCTTGCCGGGATTTTAAACATTATATGTATTCTCCCTTGTCTGGATAGTTGAGTTGTTAATTATACCCTTGCCGGGTTAATTCTTTATGTTGCTAAAATCCTCTAATAGGGCCTCTTCTAGAAAGATTATAAATTATGAAATGGGATCGTGTGGCACGCCGTCCACTCATAAATTATGAAATGGGATCGTGTGGCACGCCGTCCACTTATATATTATAAAATGGGATCGTGTGGCACGCTATCCACTTATAAATTATGAAATGGGACCGTGTGGCACGCCGTCCACTTATATATTATGAAATGGGATCGTGTGGCACGCCGTCCACTTATATATTATGAAATAGGATCGTGTGGCACGCCGTCCACTTATAAATTATGAAATGGGATCGTGTGGCATGCCGTCCACTTATATATTATGAAATGGGATCGTGTGGCACGCCGTCCACTAATATATTGGGAGCGGGTGGTACGCCTACCACGAGATACATAAAATGATATGGACCGGGTTGCACGCTGCAACATTTGTTAAATGATAAATAATATGGATCGGGTTGCACGCCGCAACAATTATTATATATTTGGATCGGGATGGACGCCGCAACAGTAATATATGATAGGGATCGGGTTGCACGACTCAACAGAAAAGATTAAAAGTGAATTTTGATTATTATGGTGAGGACATGAATTAAAGCACGAAGAGTGGTGTCTTGCACGTCTTGTTTGATGTGTTTAATTGTTGTTATCAATTCAAGTATTTTAAAGGTTCAGAATTTTCCTTATTGATGTGATCCTTTGTGTTGGAAATCCGTATTGTTTTCAATACCTAGCCACATTTATATATAGCTTTCAATACTTCAAATTTCAAAAATTGTTATATTTTTAACTAAAGGGATTTCTCAACTAAATTTTTCCTTAAACCGTTTGAGGTTGTACTTTACTTAAAAAGGAAATTTCTACTATGTTTTGATTTATTGATTTCTCGTATTAAAAGTAATGATATATTCGATATTGTACTTCAATTGAAAAGGGTATTTTCTAAATCAAATGATTTCTAAAAATAACATCATCTTTTCTTGTTGATTTCCTAATTGGTTTGGAAGTTGCACTCTACTCGATGTTAAGTAAATGAGGCACTTTGAACTTTCTTAATTGTCTTGGGTTATGGACCATGTGAACTGGGTAACATGAGAATATTGTTGTGCAATGTGAAATAGAAATATGTTGGCACAAGGTGCCGGGGAAAATATTATAGTTTTATTTAATTGCACGTGAGTTGTCCGTGCGGTTGTAATATAAATATGGGCATGAGATGCCGTAAAAATATAAAAGTAGGCCGAGATCTGTATTATTATTATTATGACATGAGGCGTCACAAGGTGACCTTTACTCGAAAAAATTATATTCGAAAGATACTTATTTGAAGGAAATATATTCGAAATATATTTATTGAAAAGCATATTATCTTAGAGATTATTACGTGAAGGATTTATTGGCGAAAGATTTGTATTTGAAGGACTCGATTAATTGATTGCACTTGTATTTATTATTTGTTGAGAAGCAATTATGGAGTTCTTGTTGCCTGCTATTTATATCATTGGTTGATCATTGTTGCCAATATTGTTATTTGCTTCCTATTATTTTGTATGCTATAAACTGCACCGGTTTATGTGAGTGTCTGGTCCTAGCCTTGTCACTACTTCGCCGGGGTAGGCTAGACACTTACCAGCACATGGGGTCGGTTGTGCTGATACTACACTTCTGTACATTTTTGTGTACAGATCCAGGCATTTGATCGATGGTAGCTATTCATTACGGTGGAGACTCAAGGTAAACCTGCTATAGCGTTCGCAGTCCTCAGAGTCACCTTCAATTGTATTTATTTCCATTTGTTCCCTTTGTTTCGGAACAATGATGTAATTATGTTGTATTACTCTTAGAAAGGCTTGTGACTTGTACTACCGGTTTTTGGGGAATTGTAAATTGATTAGAAAAAAATTTTATTTGAAGTTGATAAATATCGATGTTATTTCAGTTAATGTTAGGCTTACCTAGTTTAGAGACTAGGTGCCATCACGACTCCTTGGGAGGGATTTTTGGGTCGTGACAGTTTTGGTAGCACGGGAAGGTGCATGGGGTGTTAAACAGTGATTTCAGACTACTTCAGTGTAGTTCTCAGCACGTTCGAGGACGAATGTATGTTTAAGTGGGAGAGAATATAATGACCCAACCGGTCGTTTTGAGCTCTGGTGCGTCGTTCAGTAGTCTGAGGCCATGAGCAGCTTCATTTCAGGTATTTTGACTTGTAGCATGGTCGGAATTGAATTTTGAGAAGTTCGGTGTTGATTTGGAAAGAGAATTCTCATTTCGAAGCTTTAAGTTGAAGGAATTGTCTAAGATTGGTTTTTTGAGTAAATGGCCTCGAAATCGGGATTTGAAGGTTCCAGTCGATTCGCATGATGATTTCAGACTTGGGCGTATGCCTGGATCGAGTTTTGGATGACCCATGAGCGTTGTGGCGCCCATTGTGGAAGTTAGCATTTTGGAAGAAATTTCATAAGTTTGGGTTGAAGTGCATTTCAGTGTTATCGATGTCCGTTTGGGATTTCGAGTCTGGGAGTAGCTCCGTATGGTGATTCTAGAGTTGGAAGCGCGATCGAAAGTGAATTCGGAGTTCCGTAAGTCATTTTGGAGTTATTTGGCTAAAGTTAGAAAATTGAAGGTTTTGAGAAGTTTGACCGGAAGTGAACTTTTTGATATCGGGGTTGGAATCTGATTCTGAAAGTTAGAGTAGGTCCGTAATGTCAAGTATGACTTGTGTACAAATTTTGAGGTCAATCAGATATGATTTGATAGGTATCGGCATCAAAAGTTGAAGTTTGAAATTCTAAAGTTCATGAAGCTTGGATTGGAGGTCGATTCATGATTTTAGCGTCGTTTGATATGATTTGAGGCCTCGAGCAAGTCCGTAATATATTTTGGGACTGGTTGGTATGATTGGTTTGGGTCCCGGGGACCCCGGGTGGATTCTGGAGGGTTAAGGGGTCAAATTTAGAGTTTGAAAAGGCTGAAGTTGCTGGTTGCTGTCATAACCACACCTGCGAGAATTGGGCAGCAGGTGCGGAGACGCAGAAGCGGCCACAAAGCCGCAGATGCGGGATTGGTGAAGTAGAGCTGGGATCGAAGATGCGGTCGTTCTGCCGCAGATGCGGGACCGCACCTGCGGTGGGTGAGTTGTAGAAGCGAAAGAGGGGCAGCCTGGTGAGGACCGCAGATGCAGTATTGGACCCGCACTAGCGGAACCGCAGAAGCGGTCGAGTGACCTTAGGTGCGGAAAGTGCTGAGGCAGTGTGTTCTTTTAAAAAAATCGTGTCTTGGCTTATTTTCACTTCATTTCTTCTACGGGAGCCGATTTTGGAGCAACTTTGGAGTGCCATTTTCATCACCAAGCATGAGGTAAGTGATTTCTACTAGTTTTGAGTAAATACAAGACTTATATATGGATTTAGTCATGGAAATTTGTAAAAAATTTGGGGTTTGAGTGAAAACCTAAAAAATTAGTATTCTTGAAATTTGACCACGATTTTGGGTATGGAATTAAGAGAAAATCATATATTTGAGTTCGTGAGTTCATGGGTAAACTTTTCTTTAAAAAATTTTGGATTCCAGGCACGAGGGCCCTAGGGCGTTTTTGTCAACTTTTCGATCGGGGTTAGGAATTGTTATAAATTGGATTATAATGATTACCTTAGCATATATTAATGGGTTTACATAATTATTGGCTAGTTTTGGAGCGTTGTGCATCGATTCGAGTCTTCGGAAGGGCGTGGAATGCCGGTTATGGATCTTCGGAACGAGGCGAGTCTCCTTTCTAGCCTTGTAAGAGGAAATTGTCCCCATAGGTAAAATAATTGATTATGTGCTCCTATTTGTGTGGGCTACGTATGCATAAGGTGATGAGAGTCCATGCGTAGCTACTATTATGCTATACTCTGGGTAGTTTAGGACCCAAGAGCATGTTAAATTACTTGGATTATTTGTGAATTTATTGATACCTTGAATTGCTTAAATCATATTGAATTAATAAATGAATTTCTAAACCAATTAAACTTTATTTTTATTAAATGGTTAAAAGAGGATTTTCTTTCTTTGGAGAATTTTTTTGTGTGGACTTCTTGGTTGTATGTTTGTGTGTGTTTATTTTTGGAGTGGGCCGAACGCCTCGGCAGATTAAATAGATGCATCTATGGTTCGCACCGTTCGACCCTCGATAGTGCACAGTTTACTTTTCTGTTAGAGCGGGCTGTACGACCTCAGCATGATATGCGTATGCTTGTATTGATTACCTCAAAGTTCATTGAAATTGATATTGTCTTTCTTGGCCCGATATAATCTAATAAAGATAATGAAAAGTAAATCTTGGAAATTTCCTTATTATCTGAGAAGGTGTTGCCTGTTTTTCCAGCTTTATGAGTTATAAATGTTAGATAAATCCATGCTTTCCTCACATCTTCACCATATTATTATTGGACCACTAGCAAGTGTCGAAGTCGACCTCTCGTCTCTACTTCTTTGAGATTAGGCGGGATACTTGTTGAGTACACGTTATTTTCGTACTCATACTACACTTGCTGTGCATTTTTGTTGCACATGTTTACGTGTGGCTAGCGGCTTAGTGGCATAGCGGCATGGTTGATACGGAGACTTAAGGGAGTTGCATTTATTGAGACGATCGCAGTCAGCAGAGTCTCCTTAAGAGTATTGTATTGTATTTCCATTTCTGTCCACTTGTATTCCGGACAGTTATTGTTAATAAACCTTATTCGATTCCTTAGTAATGCTCATGTACTTGTGACATCGGGTTCTGGGATGTATTTGGATTTATTCAGAAATTTTCAAAGTTGTTTAAATATTTTATTATTTATTCGGAAGAATATACTGAGTATTGTTTTAATCATATAAAAGAAGTATTTTCAAAATTATTAAAACAAGAATATAATTAAGTATTTCAGTTGGCTTGCCTGACAGCGGTGTCCGGCACCACCACGACCCTTAGTAGATTTTGGGTCGTGACACTTGTAAATTGTAGGTCTACCTTTTGTTCGTGTTTTGATCCACCATTAAAGGTCTCCCCACCAAACTTCCTATCTTACTCAATCCATTAGGGCTCCAATACTTAAAAGTCGAGACTTGGAAATTTCACCCAAATTGGCACAGTGAGCAATTTCTACCTAGTGAATTCCAAATATGGACTCCATGCTTTGACAATAAAAGGCTTATATCAAAGTGATAGATCCATACATTCAACACCTCTTGCTTTGCAACAGTAGAATCAAATCTGACAAGTATAACCCCATTTTTAAGCATAGATATTTTATTAATACCATTCTTAGCCCACAGCTTCTTAATATAACCCTGAATCACTGTAAAAGGAGGATGTACACCTAGTACATAGCAAACTGTTGCATTCTGCCAATACCCAATTTCACTAGAAATAACTTCTAGTTCAATTGTACCTACACGAGACTCACCATACAGCTTAGGTTGAATATATTCCAGCTTGAATCCAACATTGGAAAGCTTAGTGATGTCGAATTCATCCCAAATTGAATTCCTCTTTCGATTTTGCCCTAGTTCTTCCTTCACTTTATCTGCCCAGGATTTCCTTCCATTACCAGGAGACTTGCTATGTCCTTCATTCCTTGGTTTAAGGATAGATTCATTCCACACATTCATCTCTTGCTTCTGTTTTAATTCCTCTCCTTTTGCATTGTTCTCTACTATTACATTTGTTACTGTTACATTGGAATTGTTAGGATAATTTGATTTCCCCAACATCGATCCATTAGTAGCACTCGTTCCTGTTGGAAATTTAGCTTGTGTTGTTGTCGACATTGCCATTAACGCTTTTTGAGATGGAACACGAGCTCTTCTCCCCTTGGCTGGTGCACGTTAGAATAACCTACACCGAGAGAGAATCATGTCGTCTCTAGTTTGCATTTTTTTAGATTTTTATTTAATTATAGTAATAATCTTGATTGTGGTATTAATGGATAACGTCCTCTGTCTCAATTTAGATGAGATAGTTTGACTCGGCACGAAGTTTAAGGAAAAAAACTTTTGAAACTTGTGGTCTTAAAAGCTTATGGGGTAAAAGCTTAGTGGGGCCATGATATTTGTGTAGTTATAAAAACTTCTCATTAAGGGTAAAATGAGTAAAATAAAGAGTTTAAAGTTAAATTTTTTCTAATTGCAGAAATTTGTTATTCTTTTTGGAATAGACTAATAAGGAAAGTATGTCATCTAAATTGAAACAGGGGGAGTAATATTTTTATTGACACCGTCTATGATATCTAATTTGGTGGTAGTCTATACTCAATATAATTAACTCATATTAATTTTGATTTATGTAAATTAGATCTCAAGATTCTTTAACTAAAATATGTTGTTTAATTAAAGGAAAAATTTCACATTAGAACAATTCAGTTCCATACTTTTCAATTTTATAGTCCATATTTTAATTTACAACCAACTAGCCCAAAAATAATAGTCTAAGATTCAACATCCAACTCAAATAGGTTCTCAAAATTACTATTTAATTTTTAAAAAAGATTCCTCAAGCTTTTAAATTAATTTTTGAATCAGTAACTGTGACTCAAATATTAATTCAACAAACCAAATTCATTTGGGTGGTGAAAATTATATTTTTAACAAGCTTAAATATGTGGGTTTAAATTTCGAATTTGATTTTGTGAGAAATTTTGAGTGGGTGTTATTTAGACTTGTTAGAAAAAGTATAAGGAGGTTGTATATAAAATTTGAAGTCATTTAATGGAGATTTGGATCGGTTTTGAACGAGAATTGCAATTGAAAATCGTGGAAGAAGTTTGTCTACAGACGCGTATAAAGGTGTATAAAAGTGTATATTAGTGTATAAGGTGTGTTTATACACTCATATACACTATTATATAAGATTATACATAATTATACAAAAAATTGACTTCGTCTTCTTCCTTGCGTCTTTTCTGAAATTTAACGCAAATCTTGCTCAAATCTATTCCAAATCACTTCAAGTTTAAATTTTGAACTTCTTTTGATATTTTCAATCAATTGGAACAACAACCAATCCAAACAACTAACAAATTCAAAAAAATCCATTTTCAAAAGCAAAGCTTTAAATGGTCCTCAATGGTGGACTTCTACTCTTCAATTTTCTTACATTGCAAGCAGGTGACACAAGAGGAGAAGAAAAAAATACACGGCCCTTGAAGCATATGTAAAAGATATGAGAAGAAGAGAGAGTGAAAGCAATGGTTGTGAGAACAAAGATTTACATCCATAGCTTTTAGAAGCAATAGTTGTAAGAACACAGATTTTGAATTTGCAAGTGCTTTCAAAATATGAACAATGTGAGCTAGGTGGGGTAAAACTTAAAAATATGGGCCATTTTTTGTTATGGTATGAAGTCATATATATTTTCTTGTAATTTCATCATATTATGGACGTCTGCATGCTTACGTAACTATCACTTTCTCAATCATACCTATTAAAAAGACCACTCCCTCCGGTTCACAATAAGTGTCTAATTTACTTTTTCATTTTGGTTCAAAATAAGTGTCCAGTTATGTAATCAAGAAAGAATTCAATTTGTTTTTACAAAATAACTCCTGTGTACATATCACTAAAAAGTTTTCTTACTCCTCACATTAAATGTTTAAGAAGGGGTAGTTTAGTCATACTAGGTATTTTTGTATAGGATTTAGTATTTTTTTAATGGGCGTGCTAAAAATAAATTGGATACTTATTGTGAACCGGAGGGAGTACCATATATGATATACACCACTTCAATCATAACAAAACAAAAAAAAAAGACATTAAATATATATCAAAAGAAGAAGAAGAAGAAAATTTCCATGGCTCATTCATCCCCACAAATTAACACAACACTAGCCATTAATCAGATGAATACTAATAAACCCCGGCATGGGAACCGTGCAAACAAAGTCCTAGCTGGTGTATCAAACCTATCAAACCTTTTACCAACAGGAACCGTCCTTGCTTTCCAAACTCTAATGCCATCTTTTACCGACGGTGGCTCCTGCCTTCTTACTCACAAGTTCCTCACCAGAACCCTCGTCGTCCTCTGCGCCGCCGCCTGTTTTTTCTCCTCCTTCACCGAGAGTTTCCTCGACGAAAACGGGAAATTGTACAATGGAATCGCCGTATGGAAAGGCCTCCACGTGTTCAACTGTGATGAACCCGCGAGAAAGCTCATGAAAACTTATTTAGAAAACTATCATATCAAGAAAATGGACTTTGTTCATGCCTTTGTGTCACTCTTAATGTTCTTGATGTTTTCTCTTAGTGATGCTAACGTGCAAAACTGCTATTGCCCTCAATCTGACCCTAACATGAAAGCTTTGTTCATGAATTTGCCATTGGCTGCTGGAGTTTTTTCCACTTTTTTCTGTTGGCGTAAACTTTAGTTCATACCAGGATCTTGAACATGATAATCTTACATGTAATCGTCATAGAAAATATACCTGAAACAGAATCCATTATATTGAAGCGGAAGCGTTAAACAGTAAATCGGTTTCTCGCCCCTTGTCCTAGCTTTCGTTACCGCCGACGTTAGTGATGGAAGAGTGGAAAAGAATAGGTAACCCTAATGGTGGGGAGAAGACCAATTTATAGAGGTTCACACTTAATCTGGTACGTCCATCAAGTAACCAATCAGACGGATGAGATTTGATAATTAATTAAATATTAATTGTGGGCATTAACCTATTGGGCCACATACATGTAGGAAAATAACTTATATTCTCCCACTTGGCCCAATAATCACATAATATTAATATTTAATATAGGAACCTTAGTTGCGCATAATCAAATCTCTTCTATAATGTCCACCATAAATACCATAATACAATAAATTAGTAAATGTGAGTTATGGCGGTTATACATAATTTGTCTACATACTCCCTTCCATATACTACAACATTAGTAATTTATCGTATCAAGTTCATAAGCTATAAAATATTATGGTCCACAATAATGTCTCCTTGAGACTTATCCTGTAATATCTCAAAACAATAATGTGTACACCATTATGAGAAACAGAAAATCATTAATGTATATCAGAAATATATAACTGAGCTCAGAGTGTCAAAATATCATAAATACATCAATCATAAATACAGTCAAGACCCATTCTATGTACATGTTCTTTAAATATCTTTGGTTGTAAACCTTTCGTTAACGGATATGCAATCATTAGATCAGTTCTAATATGCTCAAGTGACACTCTTTGTTTCTAAACTTCCTCCTTGACGGTAAAGTACTTTAATTCCATATGTTTGGCACCTTTGGAGTACTTATCATTCTTGGAGAAGAATACTGAAGCAGAATTATCACAGTAAATTTTCAGCGGCTTGGTAATGGTGTCGACAACCCCAAGTCCTGAAATAAAGTTTCGCAGCCATAATACATGAATTGTGGCTTCAAAACATGCCACAAATTCTGCTTCCATCGTGGATATAGCAATGACAGACTGTTTGGTACTTACTCTTCCATGATATTGCTCCTTCAGCTAACTGGAACAAATAACCAAACATGAATTTTCTAGTGTCAATACATCCAGCGAAATCTGAATCCGAGTATCCAACAACTTTCAAATACTTGGACCTCCTATACATGAGCATGTAATCCTCCGTTCCTTTCAGGTACCTCAAAACTTTCTTTGCAGCTTTCCAGTGATCAATTCCTCGATTACTCTAAATCTTCCTAGCATTCCGACCGCAAAACTAATATCCGGTCTTGTGCAAGTCTGAGCATACATCAGACTACCAACAATAGAAGAGTAAGGAATTGATTCCATTTCCTTTCGCTCTACATCATTCTTAGGACATTGCATGAGACTAAATTTGTCTCCTTTTTGAATTGGAATAATTCCTGCTGAACAATTGTTCATATTGAATCTCTCTAGAATTCTTTCGATATAGACTTTCTGAGACAATCCTAATAATCCTTGTGATCTATCATGGAATATTTCTATTCCTATCACATAGGATGCCTCACCCATATCTTTCATTTTAAAATTCTTAAAGAGAAAATCTTTTGTCTCACGCAATATGCCTAAATCATTAGCATCAAGTAGAATATCATCAACATATAGGACTAAAAATATAAACTTGCTCCCACTGATCTTTTGGTATATACACCGATCAACGGTATTTTCCACAAATCCAAAAGATGTTATGGTATCATTAAACTTTATATACCATTGTCGTGAGGCTTGATTAAGTCCATATATTGACTTCTTCAGTGTACACACCATTTGACCTTTTTCTTTAGTTTCGAAACCCTCTGGCTGGTCCATATGCACTTCCTCCTCGAGATCTTAATTAAGAAAGGCAGTTTTCACATCCATTTGGTGTAACTCTAAATCATAATGAGCCACCAAAGCCATAATAATTCTTAACGAGTCTTTCTTTGAGACCGGTGAAAAGGTCTCTTTATAATCAATGCCTCCTTTCTGAGTATAACCCTTGGCAACAAGTCTGGCTTTGTATCTCTCAATATTGCCATTTGAATCGCGTTTGGTCTTAAAGACCCATCTACACCCGATTCTTTTAGAACTTTCTGGCAATTCAATGAGATCCCAAACTTTATTGTATTCCATGGATTTTAACTCTTCCTTCATGGCATCAATCCATTTGTCAGACTCATTACTTTCTATGGCTTGTGAAAATGAAACCGGATCCTTATTAAGACCAATGTCAAAATCTGACTCTTGCAAATAAACCACGTAATCATCCGAAATAGCCGATTTTCTAACTCTTTGAGATTTTCTTAATGGCATTTCTTGTGGTTCATTTGTGTCAGATATTTGTGAGTTAGTTTCTTCATGAAGTGTTTCATCCAAATGTTGCTCGGTGTTGTCAAAGTGTTCTTCAACAACTGGAACAATATTTGGTATTTGTGTGGAAGTAGGCACATTTCTGGGTAATAGAATATTGACCCTCACCTCTTTAATTTCCACACTTTGCTTTTCAACACTCCCACTAACTTCACCATTCTCAATGAATCTTGCATTACCGGTTTCAACAATCCTCGAACTATGGTTTGGACAGTAAAACACATACCCTTTAGATTTTTCTGGGTAACCAATAAAGTAACCACTTACTGTTCGAGAATCTAATTTCTTTTCTTGTGGATTATAGACTCTAGCTTCCGCTGGGCAACCCCAAACATTCAGGTGCCTTAAACTAGGTTTCCTTCTTGTCCACAGTTCAAAAGGGGTTTTTCGAACTGCCTTACTAGGAACCCTGTTTAATAAATATACAGCGGTTTTAAGAGCATACATCCACAATGATTTGGGTAATGAGGAATTACTTATCATGCTCCTAACCATGTCCATAAGTGTTCGATTATGCATTTCTGCAATACCATTTTGTTGAGGTGTTCCTGGCATAGTATGTTGTGCACATATGCCACGTTCCTCGAGAAACTTTGCAAATGGACCTGGACATTGTCCTGACTCGTTATATTTTCCATAATATTCACCACCTCTATCTGACCTATTGATTTTCACCCTTTTATCTAATTGCCTCTCAACCTCATTAACAAACACCTTGAGAGCATCTTCTGCTTGAGATTTTTCTTTCAGCAAATAGATGTATCCATAATGTGAAAAATCATCGATGAAGGTGATAAAATATTTCTCTCCATCAAAGGATGGAACATCAAAAGGTCCACAAATATCGGTGTGTATAATTTCAAGAAACTGGGTGCTTCTTGTGGCACCTTTCTTACTATGCTTGGTTTGCTTTCCCTTAATGCAATCCAAACATATAGTAAGATCAGTAAAATTTAGATTCGGAAGAATCTCATTCTTTACTAATCTTTCTAGCCTTTCTTTGAATATATGACCCAAACGTCTATGCCACAAGTAAGCAGAACTTTCATCTAGTGAACTACGTTTAATTCCAACATTATGTTGAGCAGTAAGAAGGGATTCAGAAAAACCAATATCGAGTTTCAATTTATATAAACCATCACTAAGAAAACCAGAACCATAAAAAATAGCATTTTTATATAAATTGGAACATCCATTTCCAAACTTTAAATTAAATCCAAAAACATCAAATCTTGAAAGAGAAATTAAATTCCTAGAAACTGAAGGTACATAAAGAGTCTGTAATAGATCAAGGTGACGTCCAGTCTCTATGATCAAATGATAAGTCCCTATGCCCTCAATTGGAGCCTTCATACGATTTCCCATGAACAAGAAATCCTTATTTGGATTTGTAGTTTGGATCGTGAGGAATCCCTACAACGTAGTAGATACATGAGCAGTTGCACCAGAATCAAGCCACCGAGTATTATTAGGAACTTCTACTAAATTTGATTCGAAACATACAAAAGAACTAATTGTACCTTTCTTTTCGAACCAAGCTTTACGTTTCAGGCAATCTTTCTGATAGTGTCCTTCCTTATTACATAAACGACACGTATCTGCCTTATGTTCCTTGTTAACATCCTGTTGAGCTTTAGCATGTGCTTTCTTCTTCTTGAACTTGTTGGCCTTCACTTTTGTCCTTTACCAGCTCCTTGACCCATGAGGTTAATTGAATGAATCCCTTGTTTCTTAAGTCTTGACTCCTCCTGATAAGCATACTGGACAATTCACTAACATTCCACTTATCCTTAATAGTGTTATAGTTAATTTGAAAAAGTCCATACTCAAGAGGTAACGAGTTCAGAATAAACTGAACCAAGAAGAAGTCATCCACTTTCATCCCCAAGGTCTGAAGTCTTGTTGCAATGTTAGTCATCTCGATGATATGATTTTGCATACAATATGCCAACTCAACTATGGCTAACCAATCTATCTTCTTTTGAGTTACCCTGATTGCCTTAGAAATAATAATAACTCTATTCAACATGTAACACACTCCATCCACACTCATCCTGAGCGGCCTGGAATCACGAGACCATACTGTCTCAAATCCTACGAATCACTTCATATTTCCCAAATGCTACACTGCAAGTCAAGACATCATAGAATATTCTGGGCCCCTTCTCATAAGCTGCTAAAAAGCTTGATTCCTAACCATACCTATAGGCTCGAAATCATTAGGCACCACACTTTGCTCCTTTGAATCCATTAGGACCGTTGTTGAGAGCCACCCGCTCTGACTTAGCCTCAGATATAATCAACTTCCATCAATCTTTTAGCACGTGAATACCCTGTCGACGAAGCACCTAGCAAAGTCACTTCCCTTGAAACCCGTATTTATACAAGGTATAAATCCTGAATCCTTCCCCAAGTCTAAACATGAACTAATAAGTCCAACTATAGCATACCTTTAACAATTCCTTTGCTCAAATCACCACTTATGTTCCTTTCTCGTAGCTGAAATAACCCATAAATATGCTAATAACCAGAAACCTTACAAGTAGTTAACCATGCAACCCAATCATAGGCGGTGAGACTCTCCCACTTGGCTTGAAGCCACTATTACACAACTTTGGAATCCACCAGGATTCTTAATATCTTATTGACATAACCTTGCGCAATCACCCGCCAAAATTCTCGGAATCTTTCTGTAAACCCCATTTTTATACTCTAATCATCAACCACATTCGCACGACCGATCCCTTTGCTGTATAACCAATAGAATCCTTCGCAGAAGCCTTGCCAACCACGCGACCACTAACCTACTCACAGGAAACAACCCACCTGTAGAAATCACTTCCCGACATCTTCCAATGCTGCTGCACGGGATACAATCACTATGACATCAATAACCCATCCTGAGTTCGAGCTCACTCTCTAGCTGCATAAGTTCATTCATCCCTCATGGACATCACTTAAATGTGCGGCAACAATCTTCCAATTCGAAGTTATGCTGCATCCTTCTTCCTTTTAAGCAGCTCCTTTTCGTTACATCAAATCTCCTGCCGCATAATAACCCATACTTCAAATTAGACCCGTAGACCCCAATCACCAATCACTAAAATTCCCAAATCGATCCAGACTCTCCTTAAGGCGCGTAGTCATCCTACATCTTCCACTCTCCCACTTAGGGCAAACTCGATTCTTTAATCAACCAATCGACCTGCGCTTCTTATAACTGGCCTTCTAGAAGTTTTAAGCACCACCAGACACTTCCCATATGTCCTTCCTTATACTTTGCTGCTCAGTTGTTGCCTTAATTAAAATATATCTTCGTAGCACTTGAACCCACAAATCGCTACTGACTTTAAATCTTTCTGAAGATCTTCTTTCTCGATTCGTCAACACTAGGAACACCGAGTCCATCCTGAACCACCGCACCCCACGATCTCTGACCTCGCTTCTTCGACACTGACCCGCAATATCCTGCTCCAAAGGCAATCGTAGAAAATCACAACACCAGCAACTTAACATATTCAATCGAGGACGACGATACTACGTCACCGATGAAAACTCCACCACACTTGAAAATACCAATTCTCGTTCCCCCATCAACCCAAATCTAAACATTCTCAGCCTGATTGCCTTTCCCCTACCGAGAATAAAATACTGAATCTCTAGATCATACACTGAGTAAACCTCCCTTCAAGTCATTCACTGCCCCGACACGTAGGCAAACATCCTACCATCATAACAATACTGCGGAACAATTGTTCACAAGCATCATGGCAACTTGTGCCTAACCTCAAAGCTCTCAGAAGTACTGCTACTGAGCCGAAATAACAGAATATCCTTCCACAAGGCGACAATAATAGCTCAATAACCCCACAAAGAGAAACACACACACCACATTCTAGTGCCATTACAATTATTCAATTCTCAATTTATAACAAGCGCTTCGCGTCCCATAAGATTGAGCAGGAAAGAAACAATGGCATAAGCCTCACAGGAATCAAATCGCATGATAAGGAATCAAGAAGGGAAGTACTCCTAACAGCCCTGTAGCCTCCCGAAGATAAGTAAAGACGTCTCCGTACCAATCTGCAAGACTCTACTAGACTTGCTCATGACTCGTGAGACCTACATAAACCTAGTGCTATGATACCATGTTGTCACGATCCAAAATCTACTAAGGGTCGTGGTGGCGCTGGACACCGCTGCCAGGCAAGTCCACCGAAATACTTAATTAAATTGTTGTTTTAATAATTTTGAAAATACTTCTTTTATATGATTAAAATAATACTCAGTATATTCCTCCGAATGAATAATGAAATGTTTAAACAACTTTGAATTTTTTTGAATAAACCCAAATACATCCCAGAACCCGGTGTCACAAGTACATGAGCAATTACTAAGGAATCAAATAAGGTACAATAACTTTCCGAAATACAAGTGGACAGAAATGGAAATACAATACAATACTCTGAAGGAGACTCTTCTGACTGTGATCGTCTCAATAAATGTAACTCACCTAAGTCTCCGTATCAACCATGCCACTATGCCACTAAGCCGTTAGCCACATGTAAACATGTGCAACAAAAATGCACAACAAGTGTAGTATGAGTACGAAAATAACATGTTCTCAGCAAGTATCCCGCCTAATCTCGAAGAAGTAGAGACGAGAGGTCGACTTCGACACATGCTAGTGGTCCAATAATAATATGGTGAAGATGTGAGGAAAGAATGGATTTATCTAACATTTATAACTCATAAAGCTGGAAAAACAAGCAACACCTTCTCAGATAATAAGGAAATTTTCAAGATTTACTTTTCATTATCTTTATTAGATTACATCGGGCCATGAAAGGCAATATCAATTTCAATGAACTTCGAGGTAATCAATACAAGCATACGCATATCATGCCGAGGTCGTACGGCCTGCTCCAACAGAAATATAAACTGTGCACTGTCGAGGGTCGAACGGCGCGAACCATAGATGCATCTATTTAATCTACCGAGGCATTCGGCCCACTCCAAAAATAAACACACACAGACAGACAACCAAGAAGTCCACATGGAGAAATTATCCAAATAAAGCAAATCCTCTTTTAACCATTTAAGAAAAATGAAGTTTAATCGGTTTAGAAATTCATTTACTAATTCAAAGTGATTTAAGCAATTCAAGCTGTCAATAAGTTCACAAGTAATCCAAGTATAACATGCTCTTGGGTCTTAAACTACCCGGACAATAGCATAATAGTAGCTACGCACAGACTCTCGTCACCTCGTGCGTACGTAGCCCCCACAAATAGGAGCACATAACCAATTATTTTACCTATAGGGACAATTCCCTCTTACAAGATTAGAAAAGAGACTCACCTCGCTCCGAAGATCCATAACCGGCATTCCACGCTCTTCTGAAGACTCGTATCGATGCACAACGCTCCAAAACTAGCCAGTAATTATGTAAACCCATTAATATATGCTAAGGTACTCATTATAATCCAATTTATAACAATTCCTAACCCCGATCAAAAAGTTGACAAAAATGCCCTCGGGCCCACGTGCCCGGAATCCAAAAATTTTCGAAGATAAAGTTTACTTAAGAACTCACGAACTCAAATATATGATTTTCTCTTAATTCCATACCCAAAATCGTGGTCAAATTTCAAGAATACTAATTTTCTAGGTTTTCTCTCAAACCCTAAGTTTTCTACAAATTTCCATGACTAAATCCATATATAAGTCTTGTATTTACTCAAAACTAGTAGAAATCACTTACCTCATGCTTGGTGATGAAAATGGCACTCCAAAGTTGCACCAAAATCGGCTCTCATGGAAGAAATGAAGCGAAAATGAGCCAAGACCCGATTTTTTATAAGAACACACTGCCTCAGCACTTTCCGCACCTGCGGTCACTCGACCGCTTCTGCGGTTCCACAGGTGCGAGTTCAATACCGCATCTGCGGTCCTCACCAGGCTGCCCCTGTTTCGCTTCTGCAACTCACCCACCGCAGGTGCGGTCCCGTATCTGCGGCAAAAAGACCGCATCTACGGTCCCAGCTCTCCTTCACTAATCCCGCATCTGCGGCTTTGTGGCCGCTTCTGTGGCTCCGCACCTGCGGCCCAATTCTCACAGGTGTGGTTATGAAAGAAACCAACAACTTTATCCTTCTTCAAACTCCAAATTCGATCCGTTAACCCCCCGGAATCCACCCGAGGCCCCCGGGACCCAAACCAATCATACCAAACAGTCCCAAAACACGTTATAGACTTGCTCGAGGCCTCAAATCATATCAAACAACGCTAAAATCATGAATCGACCTCCAACCCAAGCTCCATGAACTTTGGAATTTCAAACTTCAACTTTCGATGCCGAAACCTCTCAAATCATATCCGATTGACCTCAAATTTTGAACACAAGTCATATTTCACATTACAGACGTACTCCAACATTTTGAATCGAATTCCGACCCGATATCAAAAGGTCCACTTCTGGTCAAACTTCTCAAAACCTTCAATATTCTAACTTTAGCCAAATGACTCCAAAATGACCTACGGACCTCCGAATTCACTTCCGATCGCGCTCCCAACTTCAGAATCACCATACGATGCTACTCCCAGACTCAGAATCCCAAATGGACATCGATAACACTAAAATGCACATCAACCCAAACTTATAAAATTTCTTCCAAAATGCTAACTTCCTCAATAGGCGCCACAACGCTCCCGAGTCATCCAAAACCCGATCCGGGCATACGATCAAGTCCGAAATCATTATATGAACCCAGTGGAACCTTCATATCCTGATTCTGAGGTCGTTTACTCAAAAATCCAATCTTAGTCAATTCCTTCAACTTAAAGCTTTCGAAATGAGAATTCGTTTTCCAAATCAACTCCGAACTTCCCGAAATTCAATTCCAACCATGCGCACAAGTCATAATACCAGAAATAAAGCTGCTCATGGCCTCAAACTACTGAACGATGCGCTAGAGCTCAAAACGACTGGTCGGGTCATTACAGCAAGGATACTAGTAGAGGTGGAGTTCGATGCTCAACTACCAGACACAATGCTATTTAGAAGTGAGAAAGGTTAGATCATATAACAAAGAGTGAGTTATGATTGGAAACCAGCACTGTATATATATTGCCATGCTTATGGGCACACAAAGGAGGTATGTAGAAAAAAGAATAAGCCAGCTGCTCAACATGATAAGGTAGAATTTACAATAAAGGTAGTGCAAAAGAAGAAATAGGATAATGAAGCAGGGGAGATGAAAAAGGGTAAGGAACAAACATAAATGTCTCAAAAAGAGGCATCAACTAACTCAAAATGGATCAATCCTTTAAGAACTGGAAGAGGCCTACCTAAACAGAACCTACAAATTGAAAAATCCTACTCTTATCAAATATTGGATAAGCCTGCATTTGTCAGCCCAGTAGAACCTGCTACTAAAAGTGCCACGGGAGAGAAAAGGGGAGGTGGAATCATATCCTATATTGGGAATGATTAATCTACTATGTTGGAATGTTAGGGGCTTGAATGCCCCCAAAAAGCATAAGTAAGTTAAAATCCTCTGCAATGAAGTTAAGGCTGGTATAGTGATCTCGTCCAAGTCACATCTTTATTCGAGGATATGAAATGGTCGATGCAATAGTAATACTCAACAGAGTCGGGATCAAATTCCACATGGAGCTATGAGATTGGGATTTAGGAGTATATATTATGGTATATGAGCTTGAACTATCCTAAATTGCACTTCCACAAATTTGGTTGGTTCTATAGCTAAGTTAAACTAAGATTTCAAATAAGTAATTGAAACTAAAAAATTAGATTTTCGTTGTTGTTTTCAAATATTATAAAAGTCCTAGGGTTATGACCTTCACCTGGGTATTTTCCTAACAAGTTGTAAACTTTAGATCTTGTTGTGTTGGTCGGGGTGTAATATAGCTATCAACAATCAATTACATACCTCTCGGTAAAAGAGTGATTTTTTCCAATTTGGCTTTCTCAAGTCCAACTAGGTATTGAATAAAACAGTTGATAAAATGCTCAAGTCGGGTTTTACTAACTCTAGGTTCAACCCTTTAATTATGACTATCAATATCTTGATTTCGTTCCAAATTCTTGTTAGCCAAGTTCTCCTAGACTAAGTCTCTCTTTTTCAAGTAGAGACCAAGTCAAATAGGCATGAACTAATATTTGAAACCATTAATTCTATAATAAAAAATAATAAAAAGGATAAATAATCAACACCCAACCATAAACAAGCTTTAAATTAAATACCCATTAGGTTTCTAGAGTTGGATCACAACCCTAGCTAGAAATTTAGCTACTCATGCTTAGATTAAATGAAACAGAAGAAGAAAAGATAATTAAACTCATATTGAAAGAATAAAAAATAAAAATTCAACATTAAATCACTAAAGTAAGCTAATGTTGCCTAAAGAAGTAAAGAAAAACGGCTATAGGAGTTTCGATATTCAAAACTTGACCTAAATTCGTAAAACTAATCTATTTATACAAAGATGAAAATTTCAAAAAAAATTCCCTTTCAGAGGTCCTACGGCGCACAATTCCATGCACGGTCCACACTTTGCTTGAGTCTTGACAGGATTTTGAATCTGTGGCCGCACAATTCTGGATTACGGCCGCATGTCTCTTGTTCTGCGGTCCGCACAAATCTGAGTGTGGCCACGTAGGGTCCTTCTGGGGACGGCAAAAATCTGAGTGCGACCGCATGGCTGACTTCTGCGGCCGCATAATAATTGTGCGGTCCGCATTTCCTTTTGGCTCAAAATTATTCTGCGGTCCTTACTTTATACTGAGGCTCTAATCTATTTCCCTTTGTATTCTACGGCCGCAGATTGAATTCTGTGGTTCGCGCGGTTCGCACTTGGGCCTTTGTGCCTGATTTTTGTCCTTGCATTCAGATCACTCCTTTATGAGTTGGATTTCATCATTATGGCTTACTTTTCAATACTCATGCAATTAAGCATGTTTCATCAGTTTTTAGAAATATAATTAAATACTTTTGGACTAAAATAAAAGTAAAAAGACGTTAATAAATAGTCAAAATCCCCACTTATCATGTAGTTGGTATGTTAGAAACTAAAATAAAAAAGGATAAGATTGAACAAATTGTTGGTAGCTTGTTTGGAGGTTGGCACTATATTACCAATCTTGAAGCATACTATAATAGTAGAGTCTGGAGGTAGGATTACTATGATGTAGTCCCTATACGTATAAATGCACAGAGTGTGACATGTGAAGTGATTTACATTCCACTATAACTGACATTAATTTTTGCTCACAATGGTGTATACTTTCAATACAAGAGAATAAAGAAGAGAGTTATGTGATATCATCATGCAACAACATGGACGTTGTTCTAAATATTGGCTGATATTAGGTGACTTTAATGCAGTATTAACAGAGGAGGACAGAATAAGAGGAAATCTAGTCACTTTGGCAGAAATAATGGAATTCAAGAATTGTGTGGACTATTGTGGTTTGATTGAACTTCCTCACCAGCGCAATAGGTACACATGGAATGACAAAAAATCTGAATAGAAAATATTTTCCAAGATAGATTGGGCTTTCATCAACGATAAATGGCTTGGCATAATGAAAGCCTATCAAGCCAAGTTCTTACCTGAAGGAATAAGTGATCATTGCCCCATGCAGTTAACTTTAGAAGGGGTCAAGACAAGAAAAAAGAAATCATTTCAATACTGCATGTATGGGAAAAACATCCTTTGTTTGATGCCACTATTAAGGCTGGGTGGGAGGTGCACATTGAATGGTGCAAAATGTTCAGAGTTGTTAAGAGATTGAGGTTGCTAAAGAAAGGACTGAAGCAACTAAACTCTAATTACTTCAAGGACTTAGTAAATGAAATAGATGATAGAAGGGAGGAATTAAGGAGAGTTCAGGATAAGATGCAAGCAAATCCACTAGATAAGGGCATGCAGAAGAAGGAAAGAGAGGTGTATCAACAGTTTAGAAAGATTTCATATATGGCAGAAATATACTTACAATAGAAGAGTAAAGCTAATTGGATAAGATTGGGAGATGATAATACAAGGTATTTGTATGCCGTGATTAAACATAGAAGAATGAAATTAGCTACAACACAGATAAGAGAAAAACAAGGCAAATGGCAGAGTGATCCAGATGACATATCTCAGGTGTTTGTTGAGTATTATTAGAACTTATTGGGACAGACTATTAATGCAAGAGTTAAGAGCTATCAACTGTTTTTTTGAAAAGAGGGCCGGTTTTATCCTTAGAACAATAAGTTAGCTTGATCAAACCTTATCTAGGGGAGAAGTCAAGGAAGAAATGTTCAAAATTGACAAAAATAAGAGTCTTGGACCTGATGGCTGTGGGAGTGGGTTCTACATATCAGCATGGGGTATTGTAGGAGCAAACATCACAGAAGTAGTTCTGGAGTTCTTTGATAATGGTAAGCTCCTGAAATAATTGAATACAACCAACATTGCACTGATCCCTAAGGTGGATATGCCAAAGTATGCTAGCCAGTACAGAGCTATTTCCTATTGTAATGTCTTGTACAAATGTATATCTAAGATGATATACAACAGATTGAAGCATTCCATAAGCCACAATGTAGCTGGCAATCAAGCTGCATTCGTTCAAGGAAGATCTATGATTCATAATGTGTTTATATGCCATGATCTTTTGAGACATTATCGTAGGAAGACATCTGCAAAATGCCTTATAAAAATTGATCTACGGAAGGTTTATGATATGGTAAGCTAGGGTTTTCTTGAAGTTCTGGTTGGATTTGGTTTCCCATAGAGATTTATTCACTAGATTATGGTATATGTAATAACTACTAAATTCTCTATCAAAGTAAATGGTGAAGGAAATAGTTATTTTGATAGGAGAAGGGGACTAAGGCAGGGAGATCTTATGTCTCTTCTATTATTTATGTTAGTACTGGAAAACCTGTCTAGAGTTCTTTTTACTAAGAGTGAACTTCCATATTTTCAGTTTCACCCCATGTGCAAACAATTAAAACGAACTCACTTGATCTTTGCAGGTGATCTTATGATCTTCTGTAAAGGTAACCTAGATCAGCTACTACGGTGGTAGAAGCTTTAAATCATTTTGGTGGGGCATATGACTAATTGCCTATCAAGATAAATCTAATATCTTCATTGCTGGGGTGGATGAATTAACTAAGGAGTAGCAATTAGAAAAACACGATTCACTCAAGGATCTTTCCCAATTTGATATCTTGGGCCTCCCCTTTCATCTAAGAAATGGAACAAATTGGATTGCAGTCAGCTAGTAGACAGAATAAATAGAAGGATAAAAACTGAATATTCTAAGCAATTGTCATATGCAGGCAGATTGCATGTGGTTAATTCTCTGTTGTTCTCCATCTACAACTTCTAGAGTTATATATTCATTATAACTCAGTTAGTGGTAAAAGAGGTGGACAGTATATATAGGGACTACCTATGGGGGAGTACTGTGACAGGAAAAAACTGAACCTAATGGCATGGGAAAGAACATGTTTTCCTGAAATATTTAGTGGGCTAAATGTTAAAAGCAGTAAACTGTGGAATGTGGTCTTTGTGGGGAAATTATTATGGCAACTGCCTAATAATAAAGAAGCTCAATGGGTGAAGTGGGTGCATGGATTGTATATGAAGACTAATACTAACAGATGGAATCATAAGATACCAACTGACTGCAGTTGGTATTAGAAGAAAATTAATTCTTTGAAGGAGGACATGTATGGGTGGCATGAACAAGGAGTATACAACCTGAGAAGGGGTGGTGGCTATTCAATAACTAGGAACTACATTGAATTACTAAGGGGAATGCAAAGACTGCATATCGCAAAATTGATATGGAGCTGTGTAGCACAACCAAATTACAGGTTTTTCAATGGCTTAGAGCTCAAAGGCGACTGTTTATAAAGGAGATGTTGGTGAAGTTGCAGATTCAAGTAGACAACATGGATTGTTGTTTATGCGAAGAACAAATAAGTGAAACCAATCAACATCTATTTGTGGAATGCAACTGGATAAAAATGCTCATGTTGAGGTGCTGCGATGGCTTGATGTACAACTGCAAGAAAGGGATATAGCGAGAACAATGAACAAGATTAAAAAGAAAAAATTGAAACAGTTAAAGAAAGAAATTGTTGCAGCTACAATGGGAGATCTATTCTATCATACGTGGGAGGCAAGGAATTGGAAGGTATTTCAAGGAGTCAATGTAAATATTACAAATCCTGTAGAACAGATAAATAAGGAAACATTAGTTTGATTAAATGATATCTATAAGTCTAAAAAGGCAAGTAGATGTAGAGAATTCTTGAGGAATATCACTGATGTGTAGACTTGAGCTGAGACTGAACATTCATAGTACATTTGAGGGGGTGATTATGATATAAAGTGCTCTATAGGTGTCATCATTTAGTTTATGATAATAAGTGAATTTGACTATAATCACGCCTTAAATAATCACATTTTTATGTTGTTTTGATAATATATATGATGACAAAATGCTCTTATTAGT
>MU722134.1:29816-54273 GCA_026770625.1 Nicotiana glauca
AGCAGTTGTTAGGTTGACTCTCTGTGGATTCGACCCTGGGCTTAATACTTGGGTTTTATTTGCAACGTCCGCAGAATCCTATTTAGAGGATATACATTGGGCGTGATCAGTTTATCAATGGAAATATTCACAATGTTACCAAAAAAAAAGCTGAAAAAAAGGAAAATCACTACAATCAATACTTACCTCAAACCCTCCAATTCCACCCACTTCCCATTCTAACGGTCTTCATCGCTATTTTCACTAATTTTTTTTATCTCGTATTAATTATGTCATAATCCAAACTAGATTTATATAACGCATTTTTACTAATAGAAGTTTCAAAAGACCGTTCTCAATAAAGGCACAAATATTTCATCCACATACATATAATATGTCAATAACTTTTACTACATATCCAGATGAAAGGAAGAATCTATGTTAAATTTTATTAACTTTGGTAAAAATCATGTTTTAGAGTTCAAGTGCAAACATATCAACTTTTTTCAAGAAGCGCAGGAAGTCCAAGAAGCTCAAGATTGATTTCAAGAAGCCAAGATTCTTTCTTCTTAAAATAAAAATTATTGTTTCTTACAAGAAAGAATAACTTGTTTCTTTTTCTTGATAGGTATAGACTTTCTTTATTATATTCCTTTAGAATAAGAATTTTTCTTTTATTAGGATTCTAGTTTCTTTTTCTTGTAGAATATGGATTTTTTTGTCTTTTTGAGCTGAGGGTCTATCCGAAATAATCTCTTTACTCCGCCAGGTAGGGGTAAGGCCTGTATATATACTACCCTCCCCAGATACCACTTATGAAATTTTAATGGGGTTGTTGTTGTTGTTATCTTTAGATATTTTATTTCCTTAGTATAATAAAAATTATAGTCAATTTTATTTCCTTACTATAATAAAAATTACAGTAAGCTAGTAGACAAAATAACTAGCAGGATAAAAACCGAATATTCTAAGCAATTGTCATATGCAGGCAGATTGCAGGTGATTAATTCTGTTTTCTTCTCCATCTATAACCTCAGGTAGTGATAAAAGAGGTGGATAATATATGGAAGGACTACCTATGAGGGAGTACTGAAGACTAAAAAAATACTGGCCCTAGTGGTACGAGAAAGAATATGTTTTTCCTAAAAAAATTGGTGGGCTAAATGTTAAAAGTAGTAAACTATGGAATGTGGCCTCTGTGAGAAAATTATTACGGTAGTTGCTCTATGGGTGAAGTGGGTGCATAGATTGAACAAGAAGACTAATACTAACATTTGGAATCATAAGATACCAGATGACTGCGGTTGGTATTGGAAGATAATTAACTCTTTGAAGGAGGACATATATGGGTGATATGAAACCTGAGAAGGGGTAGTGGCTATTCTATAAATTGGAGTTATATTGCATTACTAGGGGGAATGTAAAGATTGCATATGACAGATTTGATACGGAGCAATGTAGCACAACCAAAACACAGGTTTTTTCTGAGACTTGGAGCTCAAAGGTGACTGTTTACAATGCAGAGGTTGGTGAAGTTGCAGATTCAAGTAGACAACATGGATTATTGTTTATGCAAAGAACAAACAACTAAAACCAACCATCATCTATTTGTGGAATGCACTTGAAAAAAGAATGCTCGTGCTAAGGCACTGCGATGGCTTAGTGTACAACTGCAAGAAGGGGATATAGCGAGCACAATAAACAACATTAAAAAGAAGAAATGGAAACAATTAAAGAAAGAAGTGGTTGCAACTACAATGGGAGCTCTATTCTATCATATGTGGAAGGCAAGAAATTGGAAGATCTTTCAAGGAGTCAATTTTAATATTATAGATGCTTTAGAGCAGATAAAGAAGGAAATATTAATTAGAATAAATGATATCCATAAGTCTAAGAAGGCAAGTATATGTAGAGAATTCTTGAGGAATATCACTGATGTATAGACTTGAGCTGAGACTTAACATTCACAGTACCTTTGAGGAGGTGATTATGATGAAAATTTCTCTATATGTGTAATGTCAATGGTAATATTCATAATGTTAACAATAAAAAAAGCTAAAAAAAGGAAATCACTACAATCGATACTTATCTCAAACCCTCCAATTCCACCGGCTTTCTGTAACGACCCGACCGATCGTTTTGAGATTTTGCACTTTGATCGCCACTTCTCGGGCATAAATTTCCCCGTGTAATTTATTATAACTGATGTAGATCATTGGCTTTGGTTTTCAAGAAAATCAGAATGAATTTGAAGGAACAGTCTCAGTTGAAAGCTTTGAATTTGAAAGGTTTGACCAAGAGTTGACTTATTTATGTATGAGCTCGGATCAGAATTTTTATGATTTGATTATCTTCTTTAGGTGATTTGGGAATTGGGAGCATGATCGGAATGCATTTTGGAAGTCCGTGGAAGGTTTAGGCTTGAATTGGCGAAAGTGAGATTTTGGTGCTTTTCGGTTGATAGGTGAGATTTTGATATAGAGGTCGGAATGGAATCCCGAGAGTTGCAATAGCTTCATTATGTCATTTGGGATGTGTGTGAAAAATTTCAGGTTATTCAGACGTTGTTTGGCTATGTTTTTGATCGAAAGTGTATTTTGGAAGTTTTTGAAAACTTAGGCTTGAATTTGATGAGTTTTGAGTAATTTATGTTTTTTGAGATGTTTTGATAATTGGAACAAGTTTGAATGATGTTATGAGTTATATCGGTAGGTTTGGTTGAGGTCTCGAGGGCCTCGGGTGTGTTTCGGGAGGTTAAGCGGATTAATTTCATGTTTTGAGAACTTCAGAAAATTACAGGTTTCAGTTGCTGGATTTTTGTTCATTGCGATCGCGTTGGCTCTCTCGCGATCGCATAGGAGCCTTGGATGGAGTAGTTAAATTGTTCTTCGCGTTCGCACAAGTAGGGATGTGATTGCATAGCTGGGTGAAATTGTTGATCGCGAACGCATTGGGCTGGTCGCGTTTGCATATAGTAGAGTGGACCTGAGGTATTGGTTGGAAATTGTTCATCGCGAACGCGGAGGGTGGTCCGCGATCACATAAAGTTATATTGCAGAGCATTGCGATCACATAGGTTTCATTATTTTCACATAGGGTTAATTCTGGGAGTTGAGTTTTTGTACTTCGCGATCGCGAAGATTTTCCCGCGATCGTATAGAAGAAAATATGCCTGGGCAGAATGTTTTTAAAGTCATCTTGTTCGTGAATGTGGGTCTATTTTCACCCATTGCTGCTCTTCTTGAGAGATTTTTGAAGAAGATTGAAGAGGGATCCAAGGTGAAACGATAAGAGGTAAGAATTTTGGTCTTAAAACTCGATTATATTGTGAAATCCACCTAGAAATTTATGGAAACTAAGCCTAAAATTTGAAGAACTAGGGCTTGAGAAATTGGATTTTGATTTGGGATTTGAAGGACCATTTGGGGTCGGATTTGAGAACTTTTGATATGTATGAACTCGTGGGAGCATAAGGAACCCGTTGTAAAAATTTCTAAATTTCGAGAAGTGGGTCCGGGGCTTGGGTTTTGGTAATTTCGGGATTTGTGCCCGTTATTGATTTTTTTGCTTGGGCTTTGTTCCCTTAGCATATTGTGATGTATTCATTCTGATTTTGGATAGATTCGACGTGCGTGGAGGCCGATTTGAGGGGAGAAGACGTCGCGAGCTAGAGATTTCGCTGGTTCGAGGTGAATAATGAATCTAAATGATATCTTGAGGGTTTGAAACCCCAGAATGTACATCGTAGTGCTATATTGAGGTGAGACACGCGGTTGATGATGAGCGTGTGGTCGTTTACTACTGGGGATTGTGACTTGGTCCGTCCCGATTGATGATTTTACCGCGTACTTGACTGAAACTTATTTGTTATCATAAGGATTTAGGCTGATTGCCTTATTTGGACTTCGTACCAATTATTTGAAACCTTCAGGGATTTTTATCACTATTTCCTCACTATTTTTACTTATTATTTGAACCCTTCGGAGAACTGCTTTTTTACTAATGCCCGAGGGGCTTGTGATGATTTTCGAACTGAGTAAGGCCGAGGGCCATATGTGAGGATATACAGAGTGATATGAGGCCAAGGGCCTGAGATACTTTTATATGCCACGAGGTGGCTTGAGTGATATGAGGTCGAGTACTGAGTGATGTGAGTCCGAGTGCCGAGTGGTGATGCCACGAGGTGGCTTGATATAGTGCTTGGGCCGTAAGGGGCTCCTCCGGAGTCTGCACACTCACAATGAGAGTGGGTACCCATTGTTCTGAGAGTGAGCCCGAGGGGCTAATATTATTCTGAAAGTGAGCCCGAGGGGCTAACACTATTCTGAGAGTGAGCCTGAGGGGCTGGTACTGTTCTGAGATATCGCCCGAGGGGCGAACCTTTATGTGTTCATCTTTCATATTTACTTGTCATTTTACCTGTTATACTGTGGCATTTGTGCCCGAGAAGCAGATTTTTGTGTGCTTATCGGCATTAACTGTTTTGCATTCAGTTGCGTAACTATTGAAAAAGTCATTTTCAAAAGAGGTTCAAACTGAGCTAAGATATTTCTAAAGATTTCACAGATTCACTGCTTTTCTCAAAGGGTTTTACATTGCTTCTATACTGCATGGTGGTTTGTTCTACGTGATTTCTTATTGCTCAGTTGTTATTTACCTTTATTACTCACTGAGTTGGAGTACTCACTTTACTCCCTGCACCTTGTGTGCATATGCATGTATTTATTCACCCGGTAGCGGGTTTTGAGCTGATCGGAGGCTGAGTCATCGGAGTTTAGCAAGGTGGCTGTCAGCGTTCACAGCGCCGCTTTTCTCCCTTTTCTTTCATCGGTCCTGTTTTGTTTAATTCAGACCTTGTAGTTGTATTTACACTCTGATAGATGCTCGTGACTTGTGACACCCTGGTATGTGGCTGTGTTTGGGCTATATTCCGCACTTTATAAAGAAATCTTTCGCTTAATTTTTGGTTATTTAATCATGCTAAAACTGTTTATTAATATTAGCTATTCTGAGAAGGCGAAATGGGTTGGTTGGCTGGCCTTGTCTTCACGAGAGGCGCCATCACAACCACATCGGGTTTTGGGTCGTGACACTTTCCATTCTAATGGTCTTCATCGTTATTTTCTCTATTTTTTTCTCTCATGTTAATTGTGTCACAATCAAAACTTTATTTATGTAACACATTTCGACTAATAGAAATTTTAACTAACCAATCTCAGTAAAGGCATAAATATTCATCCACATACATATAATCTGTTAATAGCTTTTACTACATATCTAGATGGAATGATGAATCTATGTTAAATTTTATTAACTTTGGTCAAGATCATGTTTTAGGGTTCAAGTCCAAATATATTGATTTTGTTTCAAGAATCTCAAGAAGTCCAAGAAATCCAAGAAGCTCAAGATTAGTTTCAAGATGCCAAGATTCTTTCCTTCTTAAAATAGAATTTATTGTTTCTTACAAAAAAGAATTTCTTGTTTCTTTTTCTTGATAGGTATAGACTTTCTTTATTATATCCTTTAGAATAAGGATTTTCCTTTTATTAGGATTCTAGTTTCTTTTCCTTGTAGAATATGATTTTTTTGTTCTTCTTGAGCCGAGGGTCTATCGGAAAAAACCTCTCTACTCCGCCAGGTAGGGGTTACGCCTGCATATATAATACCCTCCTCAAACACTACTTATGGAATTTTACTGGGATGTTGTTGTTATCTTTATCTATTTTATTTTCTTAGTATAATAAAAATTATAGTCAACAAAGAAGAGACCTTAGGCCTATATAAAGTGTATTCATGCCTTGTAGAATACAATTCACATTTTTTATGTTTGCCCTAATTTGCAATAGAGTATTTTTCTTTATTTTGTCTTCTTAATCCTTGTTTTTGGTTCCAAGCATGGTGGTGATACTCTTGTTTTCAATTTTTTTTTTGGTAATTAAATATTTCATTTACCAGGGAAAATATTTACAAGTAAATCAAACCCTTACATACATACCTAACAAGCTAAATTCACCCCTGTCCCCCTGTGCATTGTCAGTTACACTGGATACCAATTCAAACCATGAACAATATTTTCTATACTCCTATTACTACGACAGTGGACTTCTTGGACAATCCTCTTGCAGACTAACTCCCAGCTTCTCTTCCTATTTTGAAATATTCTACCATTCCTTTTCTGCCATACATAGTATATTGCTGCTGCTAGGACCATTTTATATAGCTGAGCTTTCTCATTTCTTCTCTTAGTCCATTTTTCTGCCCATTTTAGTTCTTCTTCCCACCCTGTAACCAGCCTGGTGATACCTTGCCACTCTAGTAGTTTCTTCCATAGTGCTTTCCCATATGAACATTCAAAGAATAAGTGTTGAACCGTTTCTTTATCATCGTTGCATAAAATACAGTTTTGATCAACTGCGATTCCCCATTTCTGCAGCCTGTCCTTAGTATAGAGCGTTCCATGTGCTGTCATAGTTAGTACAAAGGTCCATCTAGGGTAGCCTCCATTTTAACACACTAGTTTCCTCCAGCTTACTTTCTCAAAAGTGCCATGAAGCCTGTGGTATATTTGCTTGATATAACAGGTTTTCAAGTTTACAAATTCATCTTGGCTGAATCCTGCTTCTCTCATTGTCCCCTGTGCCTTCATGATTTTATCAACCATCCATGATGCTTGATTTAACTGCACTGTTCATATGCTTTTTCCTTTGATGTAGTACCCATGCACCCACTGCACCCATAGCTTCTTCTTTTCTTTACATAGGTCCCAAAACCGCTTACAGATTGCAGCTTTGTTCCATAGAGTCATGTTCATTATATTAAAACCACCTGCTGCCCTAGGGAGGCATACCTTTTCCCATGCTAAAAGAGCTTTTTTGATACTGTCCCTTCTCCAGTCCATAAGAAACTTCTGCATATCGCCTCAATAAATTTAATGATCTTCTTTGGGAGTACAAATATTTGGGCCCAATAAGTCTGGATGGAAAAGAGAACACTTTTAATGAGTTGGATCCTTCCTGCATATGATAAAAACTTTGCAGTCCATGAAGTGATTCTCCCCATTATTTTGTTAATGAGTGGTTGGCACTGTGCTATAGACATTCTTTTAGAGCTCAATGGTGCACCAAGGTATCTGACTGGTAACTCTCCTTTCTGAATTCCTAGATATTCTAGGATCTCCTCCTGCACATCTTGTGGGACTCCTCCAAAGTAAATTGAGCTCTTGTTCTTATTGATCTTCAATCCAGAAGCCTGTGAGAACTCCATGAAGCATTGAAATAATAGCTGAATTGAGCCAATGTCTCCCCTGCAAAACAGTAAAATATCATCAGCAAATCCAAGTTGCAAGATTTGCATCTTAGCACACTTGAATATCATCAGCAAATCCAAGTTGCAAGATTTGCATCTTAGCACACTTGGGGTGGAAGTTGAAATTTGGGATTCCTGCCAGCCTCTTTAGTTTTCTTGTCAAATACTCCATTGCAAGGACAAAAAGGAAGGGTGAGAGTGGATCTCCTTGCCTTAGCCCCTTCCTGGCATCAAATGGTTTAGTTAAGGCACCATTTATTAGAATTGTATATGTCACAGTTCTGATACATATCATGATCCACCTTACAAACTGTTCTGGGAATGCAAGTGCATGTAGAATATGTTCCATAAACACCCATTCAATTGAATCATAGGCTTTTTGCATATCCAATTTCATCATACATCTAGGTGACACCCCTTTTCTCCCATAACCATTTACCAATTCATGACTTAGAATGATATTATCTGTAATAACTCTTCCTGGAACAAATGCTGCCTATGAGTTATCAATCAGGAAGTCCATGACACCCTGGAGTCTCTTTGTAAGTATCTTTGATATCACCTTGTACAAAACTGTACAACATGAAATAGGCCTATAATCCTTAATACTTGCAGGATTCCTAACTTTAGGTATTAGTGTAATAGCAGTGCAGTTTATAGGTCTGAATATTTGATTTAACTGAAAAAAACTCTTGAACAGCCTTTATCATATCCTGCCCAATAATTGGCCAGGACTTCTTGAAGAACACAACATTTAGCCCATCATATCCAGGGGCTTTGAGATCATTAATCTCCTTAATTGCTTCACATATCTCTTCCTCTGATACCTGCTTGACTAGTAGTAGTTGTTGTTCCCTGCTCAGCACTGGCCCCATTTTCATATCATTTGAATTGATAGCTGGCAGACTCTCAGCACTTGTGCCCAATAGATTCTTATAGTACCCCATGATTTTTCCTCAATGTCATCTTCCAACACTAGTTGGACCCCCATGTCATTAGTTAATACTTGAATACCATTCTGATTATTCCTGTTTTTCATCTGAGCAAAGAAATAACCTGAATTTGAGTCCCCCAGCTTTAGTCACTGCACTCTTGATCTCTGTCTATAAATACTTTCCTCAATTAGAAGCCATTTTTCTAGATAACCTTTAAGAGCTTTTTCCTTTTCAATTAGATCTTGTCTCTGTAGACTAGAGCTCATCTCTTCCTGGGTTGTCTGGAGATCCTCCCTAATCCTTTTTATTCTCTCATCCACTCCTTTGTAGTTCTTTGTATTGATGTCTTTGATAGTCTCCTTCACCCTCTTCAACTTGTTCCATACTATTTGCATCATGCCCCTTCCCTTTTTTTCCTTCCATGCTTGTTCCACTTTCTGTAGGAACTGGTTATGATCAGCTATACAGTTTAGGAATCTGAATGGACTATTCTTCCTCCCCTGCACTTGTGTTATCATTAGCTTTAATGGGGAGTGATCAGATATCATTAGTTCTAGTATCTGCACTTTTATATTTGGCATTATCATCATCCATGCTGCATTTACCAGGCCCCTATCAATTCTACTGTAAATACTCTTGTTTTCAATTGCGTGTGATATTTTTTTATCATATTAATTGATTCCAAGTGGTGACTTAAGGAACTTTTTAAGTTTTGATCATTCAAGAACACGTTTCTTAATCTAAATTCGTTCTTGGATCTCATAAAAATCAGAACATTCATTGAAATGGTGCAGCACCAATATTTATTTGTTTTAAACGAGTAATCAATCTTTTTTATAATTCATATCGTCATCTTTCACCTCGTTTTTGAATCATCAGATTATGAGTCCTAAAACTTGAGATACATCGTTTCTTTAAATCATCGCACTAACCTAGGTTTTCATTTCAATTCATTTCAAGATCTTGATCCCGATCGGTTGGTTCTTTGTTAACTCAAAGAATCACATCATATTCTCATATCTAAAACTGATATATCACCTCAATTCAATATTTAAATTCTTATAGAAAAGCACTCATAGTCGATTAATATTTTTTATGCTGACTGTTGAGTTCATTTGTTAGGGTAGCTTGTGCTCAAACTAATTAATACATTAAACCAAGATACATTTTTCTATGATGTTTTGAAACACTATATTTATTACTATATCACTAATACTTGTGAACGAGTTCCAAGGATTTAAGAAACAAAGAAATATACCAAGATATTAATGTATCACATTGAACATGCTACAATTCATGACTGGTTATGAAAGGAATTCATCGACAATTGTATTTCTTCCAAGGTGCGGCCTTTGGTCTCCGGAACCAGTTTCACGACAAACATAATTGTCAAACCACATACTGCTGAAAATATGAAAAATGTTCCTGAAACACCAACAAAAGATAAATTCAGCCAAAAAAAACATGTCTTGGTTATGCAATCGGTCTCTCTTTATAACCGAGAAATCCATGAGGACCAACTGACGTGAAGTTTGAAACTCAGTAACAATGGATCTGACCCTCTATCATTTTCCACTTAGATAACAACCTTTTAGTTTGCATCAACATTCGAACTCATGACATATATCTAAACCAAAGCCTTAGGGGCAGTTCTTTATGCAACCTTTAATTTCTTTCTACTTTCTACTTTCTGTTTTCGTCGTCTGAGGGAGGAAGAAGTGGATATTGATAGACAAGACAATACCTTCAGAGCTCCAAAGCATAAGAAAGTTGAACGAATATGAGACGATCCAAGAATCAAACCAGTTGACTACTGTCACTATGTTTCCAGCTAAACCTTTGACATTAATTGGGAATATCTGAGATAAAAAAACAGTTAGCTTAAATTGTGTTTGATTTGTGTAGGACCAACATTTATAATTAATGAGGTAAATTTTAGAGCAAGACAAGGGGGCTTTCTCTGATAGTAAGCAACCTCCACTTCCAACCAAGAGGTTGTGAGTTCAAGTCGTTCTTGGAGGGAAGGATACGGGGAGCCTATTTGGAAACAGCCTCTCTATCCCAGGGTAGGGATAAGGTCTGCGTACACACTGCCCTCCCCAGACTCCACTAAGTGGGATTATATTGGGTTGTTGTTGTTGTTGAGAAAGAGCAACAAACCTCTGACATAATCACCCACGGTATACCTCCCATGCCTAGTGAGAAAGATCCAGTGAAGACCTGACAACAATTTTCAAATAGATTTGATTCAATAAATCCTTTCTTCAACTTCCTCTATATATGGGTGTGGGTATAGGATCCATACTGAATCTAGTCAAATAATTTTGGGTACTTTTACCATGACGGACGGAAAATTCGAGACTAGATGCAATTTAATTCCAGAAATCGTAACCAAATTAGGGTAAATTTGAACAAAATAGTATACCTTATCTAGGAAATCAATCATTTACTTATCTACAACTTGAGAATAAAAAAGAAAATTACACTTTACAAACTCTACGCAAGTATTCCACAAAATTTCTCATAATTTAAAGATATTTTATATTTTTAATAATTACTTTTAGCCGGATTCCGTACTCGTATCCGTTCTAGGATCCATATCCTTGAATCTTACAATTGACATTTCGAAGGATCCGATGTCTAGATCCACACCCGTATCCGAACAGCTTAGGAAATAAATAGTATTACATAAAGAAGTAGCCAGGTGATTGCATGAAAGGATGAAATTGTATTACCAGTATACCAACAAGTAGGGGTGTACATATGTCAAGTTGGTTCGGATTATACAATTACCAAACCAAATTAATTGTGCCGGGTTATTAAATCTAAAGACTAAACCAAACCAATAAATTTCGGATTTTCACTCTCAGTTTTTCTCGAATTTTCTCGGGTTTTCGGGTTATTCGGGTTTTGTCGGACTTTTTTCCGGTAAAATCTTCGTAGAACAAAACATATAAATTGTGCTCAAAATATTTCTTTAGTCTTAGTAAGATACAACTATATAAAGTATTTTCCAAGAAAATAATACAAAATATGAGATATGTCATGGCATTATTCTAAAGTATTCAACAATAAAGACAATTAAATTATGTAGTATAAATATTGCTAATTAAAAAGCCATAATAAAATAAACATAATCTAAAAGTACTAAGTCATGCTAAAATAAGTAGACTAATATGGAAGTATTAATTACATGACTAAACGCTAAAGAAAAAATAAAAATAGGTTGTGCATTTTAATCTAAATTATAGCAACACAAAAAATAGATATTCAATACATTACCGTTCGTAGTATTGAGTTGACTGTCTTTTGTTAGCATTAGTATTTATTTGATTTTGGTTTGGGCTTTTGTTAGCACTATTTAATTTACTTATGTAATGACTATAAAATTTATTGGAACATTCAAAAGTTCTAAGTCCAATATTAAAATAATACCTCAAAAGATAAAATTATGAAATCTTTTAAGAAATATTTATAAATTACATCACAATAAGTATATTTATATATTAAATATATCTAAATTTCTATATATGTAATGTCGGGTTGGTTTGGTTTCGGTTTGACTTTCTTTAGTTAAAACAAAACCAAATCAATTATGGTCGGGTTTTTTTTTCCCAACACCAAACTAAATCAAACCAACCCATAATAGGGTTTTTTTTCTCGGTTTGACTCGGATCATCGGTTTAGTGCGGTTTATCAGTTTTCTTTATACACCCCTACCAACAAGTGCCAATAAGGGGTTAGACTTCCAAAGTTGAATATCCTGCGACTACATTTTATCAGACACAGAAAAGAACAGAACGATAAGAATTTTAAACGTCAAACCTGTAATAAGAATGACAATCCTACAAGGAAGCGGCCCAAGCATGTGCCTGCTGCACATACCTAAAGAAAACCTTAAATAAATATTCCCTCTGTTCTAGTTTATGTGAACTTATTTTCTCTTTGGTCCGTTCTAAATAGAATGAATCCTTTTTAAATTTGGTAACAATTTAGTTTAAAGTTACAACTCTATCCTTAATGAGAAGCTTTTATAATCACACAAATACTCTGGGCCCCATTTGAACTTGTTTAGGACCACAAATTCCAAAAGTCTTTATTTTTTTCTTAAATTTCGTTCCCAGTCAAACAGGTTCACGTAACGGAGGAAGTAAAAGCTATTCATCATAGAGAAATACATAACCAATAAAAAGAGTTGTAATAAAACATTTTACCAACAGTAATGGACGCCTTCCTGATTTATCCATCAAGAGAACTCCAGAAACTTGCATTGGGATCTGGAGATTTCCTAATAACACTCAAACACTGATAAAGCGAACTCATAATTGATTTATTACGTTAAGATAATTAACCTGTACAACCACTATTGCAATTGATCCAATCCAACCGGAAAAATCTGATATATTTTGTATTAACATAATCAAATTTATTTATTTTTCTATTAACAAGAGACTAATGTAACACCAAGTATTGGAACATTACATACCAGCTTACTCAAAAATAGAACTTGCATAATATGCAATAGCATTGACCCCTCCAAATTGTAGCAATGCCATTAAGCCTACTCTAACCTGAATCGATAGGTAAGGATAATATTTTTATTGATTAGAGAAGATAAAAGATCAATTGTTCGGTAAGAGAAAAATAAAAGTTGTCTTACTATAAGAGAATGTGCATATTTGTTTTTTGGAATAAATCAATCATCTTAGCCTCGGGAGAGTTTTTGAAGAGTTTCTGTGTAATCCTGCAGTACTCAAAGAGATGATACAGTTTATTATTTACCTTTCCAGTCATACAAACATCGAAATGGAAATAAAATAAAAGAGATATAAATGCTTTCACGCATGGAAAGTCAGGAACTCACTTTAATTTCAACAACTTCTTCTGATATATTGGCATCCTTCCCTCGAAGGCTCTGGAGAGAAGCTTCACATTCTTTCCACTGGCCAGTCCTAGCCTGTTGACAAAACATAGGCAACTAAATTTAAAATAAGTTGAATTAGTCCTGATTAAGATATTAAATTCATTTGCTTGTAAATGAAATGCAGCTTCTATCACAGAGAAAACTGCATGCTCATTTCTGAATACATCAGAATCTTAGGTTTTATAATCTTACCAGCCATCTAGAAGACTCTGGTACGAAAAATAGGCCTAAAAGTTGCATTATACATGGAATAGTTCCTGGAATTATGTCATATATTTGGATCACTCACTCCAATTACATATATAAGTGATATTCCACAATATATCATTAGCTGAAAAATCATAAGCATCCAAGCTCAGTTGCCAAAAATCGAAAATGAAAACTAAAACTGCTGATTACCTGATTAACTGTTGTGAATGCTCCTCGGAGATTCTTAGGTGTTATTTCCGCTATATATACAGGAACCTGTGTGTAGAAAACAGCAGCTTAGTCCTTTACAATATAAGATAAGCTTATTTGTTCTATAAACACACGATGTATTTACCACGTATGAAATAACGCCAACTCCATACCCCATCAAAAACCTCCCAATATCAAGCCATAAATCATTCTGTTAACAATAAAAAGAATAGAAAGGCAAAGTTAATTTAGAGGAGAAAATGACAACATAAAGGTGAAAATAAGGATAAGATGAATACCCTTCCAAAAATGATTGCAAGCCATCCCACAAGACAAAACATCTCGGAGAAGCCCATTGCCTGCATAATTACACAAAACAAAGGATTGTAAATGAAAGGTTGATGTCCTCTTTAAATTTTTGATATGCTCAAATTTTTAACCAACAAAACAAAAACTTACACCTCTCCGGGCAAAGAGATCTGCCAGTTTTCCACTCATTACAACACCTATCATTGCTCCAATTGTCCATATTGAACCAAATACAAAGTACTGGAATGGTAACGATTAAAAAAATTAGATTAAATATTGTCGCGCAGGCTTCTATGGAGAGAGTACACAAATCTTATGTCCTTATCAAATTCTTTGCTCCATGTGAAACGAATACTTCTTGACTGACTTGAATGACCAGGAGAATTGACGCTATTGTTTTTTGTCAAAATAATAATTTTCGATAATTTTTGGACTGACCTCTGCCACTGAGAGACCTAGCTCCTCTATTATCCCAGTCTGAGCAGGTGAAGAAAATCCCACCTGCATTAGAACGAAACATTAGTTCAGTTATGGATAAAACCTAGTTATCTGAAGCGGCCAACAAGTCATAAGGACTCCACTTCTTATGTTACATACAGAGTTATCACAGAGAAATATATTCATCATGAACATATGAGATTGATCTGGTACATCATCTCTACTGGCACTAGATATTTATCAAATATCAAGCACATAATGCTTACTGTATCTTCTGTTATTGCTAGCACAAATAACACGTGACGACCCGGCCAGTCGTCTCATAAGTTACCGCTCCGTTTCCCCCATTTTCTACTTCTTTATGCTTCATTATCCGTTTCATGTGTGATAGAATTGGTTTGGAGTGGTTTTGGTAGGAAATGAGACACTTAGTCTCTTTAAGGAAGGTTTGGTTTGGAAAAGTCAACCGGATGTTGACTTATGCGTTAGAGGGCTCGGATGTAAATTCCGATAGTTCAGTTAGCTTCGGGGGATGATTTTTGACTTAGTAGTGCGATCGGAATTGATTTTGGAGGTCCGATGTAGAATTTAGCTTGTTTTGGCGAAGTTAGTATTTTGGTGATTTCCGGTTGGTAGGTGAGATTTTGATCTGGGGGTCGGAATGAGATTCCGAGAGTTGTAGCTTCGTTAGGTGATTTGGGATGTGTAAAATTTCAGGTCATTCGGAGGTGATTGGTTAGGTTTTTGATCAAAAGTGAGTTTCGGATGTTTTTGAAAAATTTAGGCTTGAATTCGATTTGAATTGATAGTTTTAGTGTTGTTTCAGGTGTTTCGATGATTGGAACGAGTTTGGATGATATTTTAGGAAGTGTTGATACTTTTGGTTGAGGTCTCGGGGGCCTCGGGGTGATTTCGTATGGCTAACGAGAGGTTTTGATCTTGAAAGAAATTGCAGCAGCTGTGCAGGCCTAATTTGGCCTTCGCATTCGCGAGCCTGGGGCCGCGTTCGCGTAGAGGCATTTTGGCATGGCTTGAGATTCGTCTTCGCGTTCGCGTTTGGGTGTTCGCGTTCGCGGAGAGTGAGCTGCTTGTGTTTCGCGTTCGCAGGGGGTAGTTCTCATTCGCGTAGGAGAATCTAAGGTCCAACATATTTTGTTCTTCGCGTTCGCGTATTTTTGGTGATGATAGGCTATAATTATGTATTTTAGTCGCTTATTACACTCTAATTTACTGCACTTTAGTTGAGTTTGCGCTTTAATCGCTAGTGCCTTGCACTCACTGTGTGTTTTATGCCTTGTAGGAGTGATTCCGAGCTATATAGATATTATGGAATGAATTCAAGTGATTTGGAGCTTTGAAATCTGAGTAAAAGCTCAAGGAATTAAGTCGGGATCGCGTTTGGGGGTCAACGGATAATGGTTAGAGTGAACGAAGAATCGAGTAGGCACATTGCGTACTATCTAGTAAAATATACATAACTTTTCGCTCAGGACTCCATTTGGGCTCCACAATATATGGTTGGAAAGTAACTCAAAGGGCTACAACTTTCATGTTTTGCGTTTTCCAAATTCACAACGGAACAGGGTGAAAAACGCGTGAAGGCATGCATGAAGTCGCATGCGTTAAGGGCTGAGGCAGAATGGTACGCGAAGTTACGCGCGAAGTAAAGCGCGAGCTCGCGCGAGTCACCTGGGAAAATTGTCCTTTTTCACATCGGAGAAGGTATAATTATTTGGGCCCAACCCTACTTGGTATATATACATAGGAGGACGCCACTTTTGAGGATATCTAGCATACTTTGAAGGGAATTTCACGTGGAGGAACACACACCACGCTTGGAGGAGGCTTCTAACTAGTTTTTCTTCTCTTCTATTCCTTTAATTTCATAGTTTATTAGTACTAGAGTTTTGGATGCTACATGAACGTTGTGGTTTGAAGCTTGAATTGCTCTTATTATTTTATCATATTGGTTTATTTATTTAATCTTGCGCTTAATTATTTGATTGCTTGATCACCAATTGAATATTATCTACGAATCTAGGATTGAACTCGGGAGAAGGAATTCTAAATTGCATATAAGATTGAGTAGAGCAAGATGTTAACTCTTAGGGGGAGCGGATTTGCGGTTAGGATAGGAATATACCTAATTACCTTGCTTGGTTATTATACGGGAATTATAAATGCGTTCTTATTAATCCTAATTTCATAGGAATATAGGCGTTAGGTTAGCTTGAATAAGTGAGTTTTACTTCGGGAGAAGGCTACGAGCAATATTAACTCTGTCAACCAATAAACCAGATAAATTAATTAGACGATTTAGGTGGAAAACTCAACGGAATTGTTAGCTAACCCATAGCTCTAGAATATTCACACATATTGAATTCGTCTCTATAATTCGCCAACTTGTTTTCTTTAATCTAGTAATTAGTGACTCTAGATTAATTTTAGTTGAATATTCATACGTTAGGATTCACTTGAATAGATTAATTGTTTGTGTTTAATTTTGTTGATAGTTAATCACAAGTCCATGTGGGTACGATATCTGGACTTACAATCCTACATTACTTGTCGACCACGTATATTTGCGTGTGCTTTTGAGAGCAACAAGTTTTTGGCGCCGTTACCGGGGACTTAGAAATTAACTATTTTACTAGATTAAATTTTTATTTTTATTATATATTTAAGTTTTTTTATTTTAGTCTAGTGTAGTTAGTATTATATTTTTTTTTACATGGCATCATTGAACGAAAAGTGGTGGGATAGTAAGTATTCTTGTTTTTGTGATCCTTGTCTATATTGTAAAGGACCTCACTTGTGGCAATATTGTAAAAATATTTCCAACACCGAGTTGTGTGCACCATCTCCATCTTGTACTATTTGTGATGGAAATTGGAATAATTGTCCTAAGTGTTGTTATCTTACTCCAATCCCTTCTTATGTTGATTCTAATAATTTTTGTGAGTTTGACAGAAGTAACAAATGGGATAATGTAGAACATGATGTTCACATTCTTGATATGCACGGAAATTATTAGAGGAACATGGAGGTTTCCGTGAGAAAATTATGAATGAGATGCAACAATTTATAGAAGGAAGAACTGAACTGGTACAAGAGATCGATCAATTTGGAAGTTCTATTCACGACTTAGAGGCTCAATTGAGTGCAAAAGTTGATGAGTGTAACTCCCAATAATTTAGTGATGAGTTGTGTGAAGCTGAAAAAGATCTTCTAAGCCAAATTGAGGAGCTAAAACGAGAATACCAATTATTAGACCATGCTTTTGTTGATGTTGCCGAGGTTGAAGAGTGCAAAATTGAGGATGTCAAAAATAATGCAATTTTGGAGTTAGAGTGTATTGGACCTCATTTTAAATATTTTTCAACATTGCGTTTGATTGATGATATGGAAATTGATCCATTTAAGCATATGGAGGATTCAATAGATGAGGAACAAAGTGTTTATATTTTGAAATTTGTCACACCAAGGAGACAAAACGACATTCCTCACGTAAAGGCCAAGAAGTGCAAGATGTGATTCCTATTACTTGGTTTCTTTATTTTTACACCACCACCCCAGGAACGTGATACAAATGATGATGCAAAATGGGGGACACAATTTATATCCTCAAAGTGGAAGGAAAAGTAATAAAAGTGTTGACGTTGTGTCGCGATGTTAAATCAAGCGCTTGTTGGGAAGCAACCCAATTATATTTATTGTGTTATTTTTTTGTAGTATTATTTTTTATTTTGTAGGATTAAGAGCATGGAGGCAAAGCCAACAGGCGAGTGCAAAAGCGAGCATGTGTTTGAAACTGAGTGTGAGGTACCCGCACAAGGGATTATACGTGGGAGAAGTCTAAGTATCCCATGAGCTGCTAATTCTTTAGCCTTTAGCCTACCAGGGAGTCTCTTTTACCCTCTTATTATTTTTAGTGTGTATTGAGGACATTGCACAATTTTAAGTGTGAGGTGAGGAGATTGTCTGAGTGACTTTCTATGCTATTTTAGTGTGTTAGTTTAATTGAATATTTTTCAATATCGAAATACCACTCTAAATTCGAAAAAGATATACGAATATAATAGATATTGACATATGAATATGAAAAAACAAAGAGATTGACGTATTGCAATAACACTTGATAAGAAAGTGATCATACAACACATTATATAAAGTTAATAAAAATGGAGCACTTTCATTTTCTATTAAATATTACATCTCATAAGAGAATTTCAAATATTTCAAAATATTTTTTAAAGAAAATTCTATATAAAATCTTAAAAGTATATATAAAAAATATATATTTATATATCGATTTGGTTCGGATTTTTTTATTCAATGCCAAACGAAATTAAACAAGACCTCATCGATTTTTTTAATTAGTTTGGTTTGACCTTTTGTTTTGATGCAATTTTTCGGTTCGATTTATGCATCCCTGATTAATATATCCCATAGTGGTTGTAGATTTCCGAAAGGCTATATAGGTATCTTGAATAATTCTATCTATAATTTAATTTTTTGAATGGAATGCTCTAATTATTTGGATCGACGTCTGAAAAATTAACATATATATCGTCATGCCAATAGAGAGGAAAATAAATGTATCACATTGCTTTTGTCCTTGTGACTTTGACATCTAAAAGGTACAGACTACAGTAATAAATCATATTCATTTCACGCCACAGAATAAATGGAGAAACATAGGACATTATCAATAACGACAGAAGCCCCGCAATAATAATTGTAGCAAATTGTACTTATCTGTCTATCATTTCATTCATATTTAGAGTAATTTGATCTAAAAAAAAATAACCTAGAGCTTAGAAGATAACTCTCTCACTTGTTCGTTCTAGACTATATTATGATAATATTAACATAGCTCGCTTAATATGACATGAGTTCATTTTAGGGCAATTAGCTTTAATGCGTGATTACGTATTATAGTCATGACAAACTATATGTAACGATTCGACCGATCGTTTTGAGTACTAGCGCTCCGTTAAGTAGTCGGAAGCCATGAACAACTTCATTTCAGGTATTATGACTTGTACGCATGGTCGGAATCAAATTTCGGGAAGTCCAGAGTTGAATTGGGAAGAGAATTCTTATTTCGGAAGCTTAAAGTTGAAAGAATGAACTAGGATTGGAATTTTGAGTAAATGACCTCGGAATCGAGATCCGAAGGTTCCAGCAGGTTCGTATGATGATTTGGACTTGGACGGGTGCCCGGATCAGGTTTTGGATAACCCGGGAGCATTTTGGCGCCTATTGTGGAAGTTGGCATTTTAGAAGGAATTTCATAAGTTTGGCTTGAAGAGCATTTCAGTATTATCGATGTCCATTTGGGATTCCGAGACTGGAAGTAGCTCCGTATGGTGATTCTGGAGTTGGCAGAGTGATCGGAAGTGAATTTGGAGGTCCGTAGGTCATTTTGAAGCCATTTGGCTAAAGATAAAAATTTAAAGGTTTTTAAGAAGTTTGACAGGAAGTGGACTTTTTGATATCGGGGTCGGAATCCGATTTCGGAAGTTGTAGTAGGTCCTTAATGTCAAATATGACTTGTGTGCAAAATTTGAGGTCAATCGGACATGATTTGATAGGTTTAAGCATCGGAAATAGAAGTTGGAAAGTTCAAAGTTCATAAATCTTGAATCGGGGTGTAATTCAAGGTTTTAGTGTTGTTTGATATGATTTGAAGCCTCGAACAAGTCCGTAATGTGTTTTGGGATTGATTGGTAGTTTTGGTTGAGGTCCCGAGGGCCTCGGGTGGATTCCGGGTGGTTAACAGATCGAAAATAAATTTTGAGAAAAGCTGAGGTTTGCTGGTTGCTGGTATTTCCGCTTCTGCGGAAACGAGATAGCAGAAGCGGAATGGGAGCTGCAGGAGCGGTTTATGGTCAAGGCTTGGAGACCGCAGATGCGGTCAAGGATCCGTAGAAGTGGGACCGCATCTGCGGGGGAAAGATCGCAGAAGCGAAAATGAGAGGCCCAGTGGAAGACGCAGAAGCGGCTGGTTTTCCACAAAAGCGAAACCGCCGAAGCGGTTGGACATCCACAGAAGCGGAATTGGGCTGGAGCCCAGGCACCGCAGAAGCGGAATATTTTTCGCAAAAGCAGGACCGCGAAAGCAGGAATATTTTCGCAGAAGCGAAAAGACCTGGAGGCAGAAGGTTATTTTTAAAGTCAGGGATTGGCCATTTCTCTCACATTTCTTGGCTTGGGGGCGATTTCTTGGAGGATTCAAGAGAGGAATTCATTCATCAATGATAAGGTAAGCTAATCTCACATATTATAATTTAAATGCATTAATTGTGTATATATTTTAGCATGTAAATGGGTAAAAAAAATTAAGGGTTAGAGGAACACCTAGAAAATTTGTATTCTTGGGATTTGACCATGATTTTGGGTATGGAATTTAGAGAAAATTATATGTTTGAGTTCGTGCGGCTATGGGTAATCTTTATCTTCAAAAAATTTCGGATTCCGGGCACGTGGGCCCTAGGGCATTTTGGTCAACTTTTTGATCGGAGTTAGGAATTGCTATAAATTAGATTGTAATGAATAATTGAGCATATACTAATGAATTTGTGTAATCGTTGGCTAGTTTTGGAGCGTGGTGCATCAAGTAGAGTCTTCAGAAGGGCGTGGAATGCCGGTTATGGATCTTCGGAGCGAGGTGAGTCTCCTTTCTGACCTTGTAAGAGGTAAATGTCCCCATATGTGTAATAATTGATTATGTGCTCCTATTTGTGGGGGCTATGTACGCACGAGGTGACGAGAGTCCGTGCGTAGCTACTATTATGCTATTGTACGGGTAGTTAGGACCCATAAGCATGTTATACTTGGATTATTTATGACCCCATTGATAGCTTGAATTGCTTAAATCACCTTGGATTAGTAAATGAATTTTAAAGGAGATTAAACATTACTTTCCTGAATTGTTAAAAAGAGAAATTATTTTAATTGGATAAATATCCCCAATAAGTTCCTAATTGACTGATTGAGCATGTATCTTTATGTGTACCTATGTCACATGCATGATTCGCGAGCAGGGTATGTGTTTATTTGTGTAACGGGCCGAACGCCTCGGTGTCACACCTCCTTTTTCCGCTACACCCCGTGAAGGGCATAATAAAGGAGTTTTTCCACTTTAAGGACAGTCGGAATGGGATTTATTTATTTAGATTCAGAGTCGCCACTTGGGAGATTAATGGTGTCCCAAGTTACCGGTTGAATCCCGAACCGAGGAAATATAACTCTGTTAACAGTTCGCGAATCAGAAATACGGATAAGGAATTCTGTTAATTCGGGAGAAGGTGTTAGGCACTCCCGAATTCCGTGGTTCTAGCACGGTCGCTCAACTGTTGTATTTATTTTTATCTGATTCCCATATATATTCTATTTTTAGGTACATTTATTAATAATCCGCTTTATTATTGAATTTTAAAAGAATTACAACGTTGTGAAAATATATTTTGGACCACACCGTACCAGTACGCTTATGGTCTTTAACACATTTCGACTTCGTTGAGATTTGGATTTGGGTCACATAAATATACACCCGTACTTAGGAAGGTAATATTATTAAAATACGCGCCTAAAGCATCTACGTATTTGTTAACTTTGGGAAAGACCGTGAAATTCGCTAAACGGTCCATCCCAAATTTCTAGATATTTTTATTTAAGTAATTATTGAGGGCCCCGTGATTATGCATTTGATTTATTGGGCGAGGCTCATCTCTGTTTTATTCAAGGTCAATCCTAAAGCGTACTATATTTTCTATTGGTTTTTGCCTATAAAACAAAGAAAAAGTCCTTATTAATTTTGTTATATTTCAAACGCTATTATATTCTGGTATTTAGTTTTTTTAGACAGAATTCAACAATGTCCCTGGGCCTCGAACTCAGCCCAGTATCCAAAAATCTTGGTCAACAAGCAGCAGCCCTGAACTTAGGCCCAAATAAAAGACAGGACCTGTTTGACATTGGGCCCCGGTCAGCTTTAGGCCCAAGTCTAATTTCATACGGAGGCAATCACGTTTGGACTTCCCAAATGGGCCCAGATATTTAACGGCAAAATATGCAAAGAACTCTAATTATTGAATTTTGATTTCTTAAACAAATTGTACTAATAAGGAAAGCATATTATCCATTCACAATCAATTATCTTGGAACATATTTCTACTGTCTATTTACCATGCTAATGCCAGCTATTTTATACTACTTATTCATTCCAGTTTGAGCCTACAGTCGAGTATTAGAGCGTTAAACGACAGCATTTATGTTACGTTGCTTACTGAAAATAAACTACACATGAAGACGTCTAAATCTACAATCTATCACATTAAACATAACATTTTTACTATTGAAATTTAGTACAGTTTGAGGCAATTTCTACCTTGATGCTACAAATTGCTAATGAACACATGGATCACAAGCAGGAATTGAAAATTACATTAATTATTCTAATTACCTATGTGCGATTGCTCTTAAAAAAAACCTTACACAGACTAGGAAATAAAAGTTTATCAGTCCAAAGTTATATAGTTCAATTACATACCAGACTAGTCCTAACGAATACAAGTATTTTCTAGCTAAAATTTACATAGATCTAATCAACGTAAAATGAAAAAACAAGCTGAAAGTATCGCATAACACTTTATTTCATCTTCTTCAACTTGAAATTACATCTACAAGTAGTAGAAGTGTACCTGGAAATGAAGGAAAGTCAATGAGATTCTATGTCGAACTAACAGAAATAAGGGATAAGCAATGAGAATTCAACAGCAATTGACAAACACAGCTTCAGCACACCAGATCCAAATCACAGAAGCCACAAATCAACAGAAAACCAAAATGCCAAATACAAGAGAAATGCAGCTTGAAATTGAATTGAAATCAATGGAACAATAATATTTTTAGATTTTTTGATAATTTTCTAAGGACTGTATTTTTTTTTGAAGAGATGAAATTTGAAATTGAAGAAGAAAGATAGTGTAATATTTTGGGAGTGTTTTTCAGATTGCCAAAAACTTCCAAAAAACTCCTTAAAAGAGGCATATAGGTGCCTATTTATAGAATAGAAAGAGAGGGAAATTCAAACTTCAGAAATTATAAGTTAGTCCCTCTTATTTTATATTTTAACCCCTATTCTTTTATCATTTATTCAACTAACTACCCCTATTTGTGAAGAATTACACCAATTAACCCATCTAGAACATTCTACCCCTAAGTAATCCCCAAATTGTCCCTACTTCATTTAAAACATTACCTTATTGCTACTTTCCTCTATCCAAACTACCATTACTTCTTTCAATTTATTACTGAAATCCCATTTTGTACCCCTAAACTACCCTTGAACATTTCTTGAATTTACCTAACAACCTATTGCCTTTTACCTTTCTGCCCTTGTAACTTCGGAATCAAATCTCCATTATCAAGACACAAATCAACTAACAGCTATAACCAAACTTGCTAATTACTGTCAATTAATCTATAAGTACTCAAAATATCAACACTAACAACTATCAAAATCAACTTTGATCAATTTTAGAAACACAATCTAATTCACTGCTAAAGAAACACTTAACTGTATTGATTTTTTTTAATAAACTAAAAATTCTACTTTAAAGCCAGAAATTAAAAGACAACTTAACAATTAAACCTTATATACTCTAACAGAAATTAAGTAAAAATCCTAATAAAGCTAATAACGAAATATCAACAGAAATTAGAAAACACAACAAACACATACAGAAGTAAAAGAAAGTTGAAAGAAAATAAAAAGAAAAAAAGAAAACTTAGCTTTTCCTGTTTTTCTTGGTCAAATTCGTAACCCTCGGGTTTCACGAAGCATAGGAACACCTTAATATTGATTTCTTGATTTTTGGGGTCACTGGAGAGTTTTCAGACTTTATTCGAACCTCTCCAGTGACCTTTAAAGCCTAGGACTTTCAAGAACGGATAGAGGATGGCCGGAGGAAGGTCTGGTGTGATTTTTGAGTAATTTGGACAAGGTTGTGTTCGCCGGAGTTAGGGTTCCGGCGACACTAAATTGAATATTCGACCAGATCGGGGGCTATTTGAGGGCAACAGAGTATAGGGGTGTAACGAGGGGCTCAAGGCGGTTCAGGGGTGTTTTTTGGGGACTGAACGGTGGAGGTGGCATCTC
>MU722136.1:7702-31708 GCA_026770625.1 Nicotiana glauca
AACTTAACTCAAACGACAACAATGCAATAATGCATATATTTATTTTGTAATTTTTCTTCTAACCACTTTATGGTTAATTAATTTAAAAATGCATGCAACACGTATTTTTTTGTATTTTTTAATTAGTTCAAACAAATAAACACACATACAAGATGCTAAAGAAAGATAACACACAATCCACAGAACTCAAATGCGATACAAAACTATTTTATTTTATATTTTTTGGGAGTAATTGTCGTGAGAGCAAAAATCACGTGCTCACAAATATATTTCAAGCATTAGACGGTTAAGACGGATCAGGCATCCAGTCCAAAGTGCATGTCATGTTCATTGAAGTTAGCATATTCCTCCAGATAAGTCCTTTCTTATTTTTCCCTCCTGAAAAGGATGCTTTATGATTAAGTTGTAATACCTGTGATTTTACCTTCTTATTTTATTTCGCATTACTTTTTTGAGTCCCTTTCAGTCTAATTTTGTCAAAGCAAAGCAAAGAAAAAGCCGCAAAATTGGTTATTGTTTCCCCGTTATATGAAGCAAAACTTTCTGGGCATAGACTGTATGGGGAAAAGGCACAAAGCCATCAGTGATTTATTCTGACGAGCAAAAGGCTTGAAGGACTGAACAATGTTTCAAAGTTCACCCAAAGTTACTTAGTCAAAAGTTGTTTTGGGGAGCAAGGCTATTTTCACCATAAACACAAATGGTGATAGGTGCAAAATCGTCAGGTGTTGATGTTGAGAAATAAGATCTTCAGAAAGTAAATCTAGAATCTCCAGGCAATTTGTACAACCACTGACATAGGCAATTTTTCTAACAAGTGTAGTGGACGCAAGGTCAATACGCCCAAGAAATCAAGGCCACAAACTGACCACCATTTTAAAACTAACGATTCTTTCTTTGTTTAGAACAGGAACAGAACAATTTTAGGAAACAGTTCATGGAAGGACGAACATATCTAAGTGAAGTTCTCAAATCCTTGATTTCCTTCTAATATACATGTAATCATGTTATTTTTAGTTTCACTATAGGGAACTAATACCATATCTTCAACATAGGGTACGACATTCCCTAAGTAGCATCCTGAGCCATGAGCCTTACCTTATTGCCAACACAGGATACTACACCCCCTGGCTGCATTACTTATTTCCAACAAAGGATACGACATCCCCTAGTAGCATTTCAGAGTACCACAAGCCTTATTTTGTTGCAAACATAGGGTACGACATTCCTTAGTAGCATCTCAGAACGCTGCAAGCCTTATTTTTATTGCCGACACAGGGTACTACATCCCTTGATTTCATTTCTCATTGCCAACATAAGGTACGACATTCCCTAGTAGCATCTCAGAGTGCCATGAGCCTCATCTCATTGCCAACACAGGGTACTACATCTCCTGGTTGCCTTCTATTTTGTTAATATAGGGTACTACATCTCCCGGTTGCCTTCTATTTTGTTAATATAGGGTACGACATCCCCTATTATAAAAAAACAACAAATGTCTTTTTCAATTCTTTATTATACAATCGCAAAGATAGTTTAATGGGTTTTCAATAACTCACAAAAATCTTCTAGTACAAACTGGGGTAGAAATTTTTTGTTTGTTTTGTTTGTTGTGGTGGCTTATAGGTTTCTCTGCAAAGAACAAATTGGATGTGCAAAAAATAAGATTCTAGCTCTCGCTAGAGAAAGTGGAATGTTTTAATCCCAATACCAGCCGCAACTAGTTTTGATGTAATGCATGCAGAGATATATGGTCAAGATCCACTTTTCCATCATCTGATCAAGAAACAGGTTGCGAGAATATTTCATAGTCTGTTGCATCGAAAGCATCAAAGTTCAGTCTAAAGTCAATGGGAGAAGCAAGTCAAGAATGAAGACAAGACTCCAGATGGCATTTTGATAGAAATTTTATAACTCTTAGATTTCAAGATATGTAATTTTCTTTTTATTTCGATGTAACATTAGGAACCACAGATCATAACCTTGACGGAACTGCACTCGATTGTCCCTCTAAGAATACTCCATCACTCTTGTTTCACTTGAACTACACGTGACCTGATTCCCTTATAACACGGGATATGTAGGCTGCCTAAAGCCAAGGTTCGGTCACATCTTTTTCTGTTATCTTCTTTTCACTTTTAAATAATAGTGAGGTAAAAAATTAATCACCTTGTTCATTTTTTTTGCGTGAAAACTCTTCATGTTTTCAAGCAAAGAGGAGCACGATGTGTGTTGGCCCACGTTCAGGTGAAGTTTTGAAGAACGACAAATGCACTATATCATGGAATATGTCCATCATGTTAGACACAATGTTTACCAACCTATACATATGAGATGCACGTGAAGGAGATAAGTCTCAAGGATAAAGCAGCAATATCTACTGAACTAATCGAAAAGGTTGCATATTGGATGAGGAAAGAAAGTATCCTTATGGAAAGAGGACACAATTCGGATAAAGGATATGGTTAACGTTTGTATTGTTCAGGGACTGAACTTCGATGGAAGATCAGCTATTAAGTCTCAATCAAACTTTGATTACTAACTCTTTAAATAACAGTGTCTGTTCTCTTTTACAGGTATTGCATAAACACAAAAGTTAAACTAAATTGAGAGAAAAAGTGGGAGGCAATTTTGCAAGCAATTTATGTGAGATTCAAGTGTGCATTCCTGAAGCTACTTGGACAAGATAGAAGAACCAATTCCATTGTGTTTATTCTTATTCTAGTTCAATTGTAGTTGGTGTTTCAAAGTTGTACCTTTATAGCTTTTGTAGAATCAATTGTAATAGATACTTTGAGTATTCAAGTTATAGGCTAACTTGAAAGTGCCGCAACAGTTGAGGCTCTGTGCCACACTGGGATTAGAGTTTAATCCTTAGGTTTACAAGAGTTTTGTAAATGCTATTTTGTCTTAGTGATTTTAACGAAAGTTTGGGAAAATCCTACTGAGTAGTAGGTCGTGGTTTTTCACCTTTTGAGCCAGGTGTTTTACACGTAAAAATCTCCGTGTTCTTTATTTTATGCACTCTTAATTCCGCAAACAGTAATAGTAAGTACACCTAGAAGAACCAGGTTTTTCTAGTGCGAAAATTAGGAACCACACAAATCACCTCGCGCCCCCTTTTGTGTGGTATTGATGTTTAGAATATTAATTGGTATAGAGTAGGTTATCCTTGAAGAGGCTAACACCGTAGGAGAAGATCAACAATGCGTGCACCACCTGGGAACTGGGAAGGGCAATCCACTGCCAGGCCTCCAGTTTTCAATGGTCAGTACTATTCTTGGTGGAAGGACAGGATGAGAGATCACATCATATGGGAAGATTATGAACTCTGCGACATAGTTACTGATGGTCCCCTATCAACCACAAAGAAGAATGTTGAAGGAGTTGATGTGCCAAAGACAGGGGCTGACTGTACTGGTGAAGGCATGAGGAAGTGGGAGAAAAATGCTAAGGCCTAGATATGGCTTGTGTGTGGACTAGGACCAGATGAGTACAGTAGGATCCAAAGCTCTATAACTGCTAAGGAAATATGGGACACTCTGCAAGTGGCCAATGAAGGAACAACTCAAGTGAAAATATCAAGAGGAACACTTCTGTATTCTCAATATGAAAATTTTACTATGAATGAAGGAGAAAATTCCAGGAGATTTATACTAGATTCACTACACTGACAAATGAACTTGAGTCACTTGGAAGGGTTATTCTTGAAGTAGACAAGGTTGATAAAATTCTGACAAGGGGTCTGCCAGTCACATGGGAAAGCAAAATCACTGCTATTCAGAAATCCAAGAATATTGCTACTCACAGACTGGATGAACTGATTGGAAATTTGACTGCTTATGAAATGAGAAGGCAAAGCATGAAGATGGATACCCCAAAGAAGGAGAGAAGCTTAGCTTTTAGAATTGCTGAAGGTTCAGATCTGGAAGATAATGAGGTGTGTATGATCACTAGGGATTTCAAAAAGTACCTGATGAGAGGAAATGGTTCTTCAAGAGGTACAACCTTGAACAAAACAAGAGCTCCTGAGAAACAGACTAATGAGGGTTGCTACAAGTATGGTAAGAGTGATCACATGATCAAGAACTGCCCACAGTGGGAAATTGAGTGGAAGAAAGAGAGAGCTGAACGAAGGAACATGAAGAAGGAACAGGTTCAACCTAAAAGAAACAAAGGTTTAACAAAGGCTATGGTTGCTGCTTGGGGAGAAACCACAGATGAAGACTCAGAAGGAGAAGCTGAAGAAGATCAATCACTGATGGCCATCGGAGAATCAGACGATGAACAAGAGGTAAGTATTCTTCATCTCAAAGACAAGATTAAATTCTTGTCTAAAGAAAGGTTGGCTAATCTATTACTAGACTTCATTGATGAGTCTGAGATAATTAATAATGATAAGGAAGTTCTATCTAGGGAATGTGTGATCCTAAAAGCAAAACGCAAAATTCTAGAGTCTAGGACAAATAAGAGTGATAACAAAAATGCTGAGTTGAAGAACCAGGTTCTTGACCTTGACAACAGTGTCCTAGAACTTAGGTCTGAAACTTAAAACTGAAATTAGGAACAGGAAAGAAGAAAGATGATCACACATATCTCACTCTAGAAGAAAATTTAGGAAACATGAAAGATGAATTGTATAAGAAAGATGAATTCATCAAAGTCTTAAAGGAAGATCTAGGAAATGTGAAACATGAAGTAGACAGAACTTGCAAGTGGAACAAGGCTTCTGATGCACTCTCCTAGCTGCAAGAGCATCACAGTAGCAACAAAAGAGGACTTGGATATGGGACTCAAGCTCCAAAACGAGATCCTAAAAGCAATTACCTCACTCTTCCTGAAAATAAAATCGGCACACACTGCGGTAAGACTGGCCATTACAAATATGAATGTAATGCAGAAGAAAAGGGCAGTCAAAAAAGCAAAACTTTTGTTCAAAAAAAGGTAAGTTTCATGGATGGGCAAGAAGGAATTTGATTCACCCTTTTGCTTATATAAAGTGACCCAAACTAGTTTGGGTTCCTACATCTAACCCCTGATTTCCTTTTGCAGGTCCAAGTGAAACGGAGGAGCCAAATATAGTATATGGATAGTGGCTGCTCAAAACATATGACTGGGGACAAGGACCAGTTCCTTTCACTTGAGGACTTAAAAGGAGGTAATGTCTCCTTTGGTAATGAAAATGAAGGTGAGATCATTGGGGTTGGAAAGGTAGGTAAAACAGATTTTCATTCCATAGAGAATGTCTACCTGATAGATGGTTTGAAATATAGCCTAATAAGTGTGTCACAATTGTGTGAAAGAGGTAACCTTCTGGTTTTTACCTCCACCAAATGCTTTGTGATTAACCTCATCACTGACAAGATTGTTCTGCAGGGAAAAAAAGTTAACAATATTTACATTGTAGATTTGTCCACTCTTTCACAAAATGAACTCACTTGTTTAAGTGTGTTGGTTAATGATCCCCTCATGTGGCACAAAAGACTTGGTCATGCAAGTCTAAATCAGCTTAACAAATTAGTCACTAAAGACTGTGTAATAGGGCTACCTAATATCAAGTTCAAGGAAGACAAAGTTTGTCAGGCATGTGCAAGGGGAAACAGGTAAGGTCATCCTTCAAAAGCAAGGAAATGGTAAGTACAACCAAGTCGTTGGAACTGGTCCATATGGATCTATGTGGTCTTATGAGAACCATGAACAGAGGTGGAAAGAAATATGTAATGGTTCTAGTTGATGGTTATTCTAGATTTACCTGGGCTTTATTTCTAACCTCCAAAGATGAAGCATTTGACATGTTTTCTGCATTTGTTAGAAAAACTCAAAAACAATTAGGAATTCAACTTGCCTCCATTAGGTATGATCATGGAACTAAATTTGAAAATTCCAATTTTGCTGAGTTCTGTGATGAAAATGGCATATATCATAACTTCTCTGCCTTTAGTACTCCTCAACAAAATGGAGCAGTTGAAAGAAAAAATAGAACTCTTGAGGATATGGCTAGAACCATGCTACTTTCTATCAAATTGCCTCACAGATACTGGGCAGAGGCTGTAAACACTTCATGTTACATCATAAACAGATGCATGACTAGACCTCTATTAGAGAAGACTCCCTATGAGTTACTTCAAGGGAGAAAACCAAACATATCCCATCTTAGGGCATTTGGTTTCAAGTGCCATGTGAACAATAATGGAAAAGACTCCCTAGGAAAGTTTTATCCCAGAAGTGACGAGGGAGTATTCTTGGGATATTCTTCACATAGCAAAGCATATAAAGTGTTTAATAAAAGAACTTTGTATGTAGAAGTAAGTATGCAAGTAGTATTTGATGAAACTAACATTCTTTCTGAGAGACAGGAACATGAAGATGAAGCCATTGGATTGGTAAAAGACTTGACTGAAGCATCAGCTCAGGTCAAAGTGGCACCAACAGAAGGAACAAGTGATGGAACAGGTTCTTCCATACAGGGCAACCTGATAGGGAGAAGAAATAAAAGAGGAATTGAAATAAATTCCTTGAAGGAACCTGTTCATGATCCTGTTCCTCAGCAAATGGCAGAAACATCTAGCAGAAGCCAGGTGGTTGTGAAACCTCACAAGTATCAAAGTTCTCATCCCATTGAGAACATTCTCACTGATCCAACATCTAAAGTTAAAACCATATCACAATTAAAGAATTTGTGTTCTTTTGATGCTTTTCTATCTATCATTGAACCTAAAAATATTATTGAGGCTTTGCAGGATACAAATTGGGTGAATGTAATGCAGGATGAGCTAAACCAGTTTGAAAGAAGTCAATTTTGGCACCTAGTACCAAGACCCAAGGACAGATAAGTCATTGGTACAAAATAGGTCTTCAGGAATAAACTTGATGAAAATGGAACTATTACAAGGAACAAGGCAAGATTGGTGGTCCAAGATTACATCCAAGAGGAGGGAAAAGACTATGATGAGACTTTTGCTCCAGTTGCAAGACTACAAGCAATTAGACTTCTCATAGCCTTTGTAGCACATATGGAATTTACTCTTCATCAGATGAATGTCAAAAGTGCCTTCCTAAATGGCTACCTAAAAGAAGAAGAGTTTGTGAATCAACCTCCAGGGTTTGAGAGTAAAGAATGTCTTGAGCATGTGTACAAGCTGGACAAGGCTCTCTATGGACTCAAGCAGGCCCCAAGCGCATAGTATGAACGAATGTCAAAATTCCCGGTGGAGCATGGTTACATGAAAGGTAAAATAGATAGTACCTTATTCTTATGGAAAAAAGGTAAGGATATCCTTGTTGTGCAAATTTACGTTGATGACATAATCTTTGGGGCCACCACTGACAAGCTAAGCAAGGACTTTGCAAAATTAATGGGGAGTGAGTTTGAAATGATCGTGATGGGCAAGCTTAATTTCTTCTTAGGCTTACAGATTAAACAAAGTCCAAATGGAACCATGATCCATCAGCCGAAGTATACAAAAGAGCTAATCAAAAAGTTTAAAATAGAGGAATATAAAGAAGTAGACACACCCATTGCAACTGCCACTAAATTAGATGTTGATGAACCTGTTTCATCAGTTGATCAAAAGTTGTATAAGGGTATGATTGGCCCACTCTTGTATCTCAGTGCTAGCAGACCTGACATTGTTTTCAGTGTATGACTGTGTGCTCATTTTCAGGCTAATCCGAAAGAGTCTCACTTGACTGCTGTCAAGAAGATACTTAGATATCTGAAAGGAACCACTAAACTGTGTCTTTGGTACCCTAAAGGTAGTAAATTTGATTTAGTAGGATATGCTGATGATGATTATGCTGGTTTCCTAGTGGATAGAAAGAGCACCTCAGGTATGGCACACTTCCTTGCTTCGTGTCTTGTGTCATGGGCTACCAAAAAGCAAAATTCCGTGGCCCTATTTACTGCTGAAGGTGAGTATGTTGTTGCTGCTTCTTGTTGTGCTCAATTACTATCGATCAAACAATAGTTGGTAGACTTTCGAATAGAAGTGGGATGTATTCCAATATTCTGTGATAACACTAGTGTTATAAGTATGACTAAGAACCCTGTTCATCATAAGAGGACTAAGCACATAGATGTTAGACACCACTTCTTAAGAGATGACTATGAGAAAGAATTAATTTCAATAGAATTTTGTGCTACTGATAAACAAATAGCTGACATCTTCGCTAAAGCACTGAGTAGAGAAAACTTTGAGAGGAACATGTTGGAATTAGGGATGATTAAGATCACTTAAAATTTCCAGTTCGGAATGCAATGAAAAAATAATGATGAAAGAAAATGATTTTTTTTATTATTTGGTTAGGAGTTCTAACTATTGTGTAAATATCTAGATTAATTTTTACTCAGTCCCATACTTTAATCAGTATAATCCTGTGACATTTGTATATATGACTCACTGATCTCTTACAAAGTTACTTCTATTATGACATTTGAGGCATGGTCAAGAGAGTTCTACTTGAAGAACCTGGTTCATCAGTATATGCTTATGAGAAAGTTCAGGTATGTTTTCTATACTCTGCACAATTAGGAAGACTAATTTTTCAATCATGAGCAGAAGTCCTATATTCATCAAATTCCTTGAAATTCTATCTGTTGAGCATTGAACCAGTTTCGTTCTCCTAGAACTCTAAATAAAATAGGACTTTTTCCTAAAAACTAGCGTGGCTTATTAATTACTAAGAGACCGAAATTTTAAAGAGATTAGACTTCTAATTGACTCCTGCAAAAAGCTGCCGTTACTGCAATTCCTCTTTAAATACTCACCACACCTTTCCTCATTATTTCATAACCGTAAAAAATCCCTCTCTAACTCTTATCATCTCTCTTCTCTCCAAAATTCCAAAATTCCCAAACTCTTCAAGAAATAATTCACCATGTCTAACCCCCAAGATAATCTTGGCACTCCCCCACCTGTATCTCCTTCGAACACATCCTCATCTACTCCTCCTATTGGAAACCCAAAAAGATCCAAGACTTCTTCCAAGAAGTCTTCCTCTGAACCTGTATCTGTTGAACCCTCATTAGCCAAAAGAACCAAATCTGCAGTGAAAGGGAAAAAGGTAAAAATTACTGAAGAAGAAGAAGAATGGAGTGGAGAAGAAGAAGAGGAGGAGTCTAAGAAAGAACAAGATAGATTTTCCATTTTTGGCAGGAGAAAATTTTTGAAAGCCAGACGGTTGAAAGATCTGGATGAGCCAGGAATGAGAAGATTGGTGGATACCCTAGCTGCACAAGGGTGGAAGGAAATGGTCCTTAAAATGGATGGCAGACTGGCTAGGAATGAGCTGATTGAGTTCATGGGCAATGCCACAGTGAAAAATTGGGTAGTCACCAGCCTGGTGAAAGGAGTGAAAGTAGAGTTTGATGCAACCAAATTGGGAGAAATTTTGGACATACCAAGTGAAGGGTATGATGATTATACTAGGCAGAGGTGGCCTTGTCTATATTCTCTTCCTACTACTCTCCAAATCACCAAAATTTTTTGTGATACTGCAAGTGCTGAAGATATAGTTGAAGCCAGATTTGTTTAGAAGAGTGAGCTGAGACAAATGTACAAGGTTTTATTTGAATTTGTGAACAAGTACCTTTTTCCTAGATAGGAGAGGAGGCATACTGCCAACTATATGGACCTGGTGATTATGGAATGCCTTGATAGGGTCATTAATGGATCCAAGGCACATGCAACTCCATATGGATTCATACTCACAACTGTGATGGACATGCTAAGGGTGCCTTTGTAGAAATGAAGGATGGCATCAAGCAAGGAACACTTTGGTGTTAGGATCTTATTGATTTGTGACTATCCTGTCAATGCCACCCCAGTTGAACCTGGTTCATCTTTGAAGACACCAGTGAATAGTAAGGTTAGGGCTTTGGTTTAAGAATGTGGAACTAAAGATGCTGAAATTGCAAGGCTTCAGGATCGTGTTGCTGATTTAGAAGCTGAAAGAGATGGGCTTCGAGCTGAGCTAGCAAAAGAAAAGGAGAAAAGTGAAGGAATGCTTCAGAATATGCTCAATCTTCTCCAATCACAGCCCTCTAGTTCTTCCAAGCCTCAGGTCTTCCAGTTCTTGTTTCTGAACCTATCTGGAACCCTCAGTGACCCAGATTCAGGAATTTTTATGTTTTTGTTTCTCATGTTTGGAAGTTTTTCTCTCTTTTTGTGGTCTGTTTGTTGAAACATATCCTAGTCAATTACAATTTGCTTTTTCTCTTGTTCTATGAAGATTCTGATCTTAATACTTAATTTTGTTTGTTGGTTGTTGATTAATTGAACCATGTTTTTACTTACAGTTGCCCCAGTGGCTATGAGTAATTATTAAAATGTGGCACTCACAATATATGCAACTTTTCGATGATGCCAAAAGGGGGAAGATATTGTGCTTTACTTGTTATTCTGAATAATGTGATATTAATAACCTAGTTAAACCTGGTCCTTGATGATAATTTAAAATTTCTAAGTTAAAGTGTTGATGATTAAGTTGAGTTTCACAGGTTCTCTACTCAGTAAAAGCACATAGTTTGTCATCATCAAAAAGGGGGAATTTGTTGGCCCAAGTTCAGGTGAAGTTTTGAAAAATGACAAATGCACTATATCATGAAACAGGTCCATCATGTTAGACACAGTGCTTACCAACCTATACATATGAGATGCATGTAAAGGAGATAAGTCTCAAGGATAAAGCAGCAATATCTCCTGAACTAATCGAAAAGGTTGCATATTGGATGATGGAAGAAAGTATCCTCATGGAAAGAGGACACAATCCAGATAAAGGATAGGGTTGAAGTTTGTATTGTTCAAGGACTCAACTTCGACGGAAGATTAGCTATTGAGTCTCAATCAAACTCTGATTACTAACTCTTTAAATAACAATGTTTGTTCTCTTTTACAGTGTTTGGATGAGGAAAGAAACTATCCTCATGGAAAGAGGACACAATCCATATAAAGGATAGGGTTGAAGTTTGTATTGTTCAAGGGCTCAACTTCTATGGAAGATCAGCTATTGAGTCTCAATCAAACTCTGATTACTAACTCTTTAAATAACAATGTTTGTTCTCTTTTACATACATTCCACAAACACAGAAGTTAAACTAAATTGAGAGCAAAAGTCCAAGGTAATTTTGCAAGAAATTTATGTGAGATTCAAGTGTGCATTCCTGAAGCTACTTGGACAAGATATAATAACCAATTCCATTGTGTTTATTCTTGTTCTAGCTCAATAGTAGTAGGTGTTTCAAAGTTGTACCTTTCCAGCTTTTGTAGAAGCAATTGAAATAGGTACTTTGAGTATTTCAAGTTATAGGCTAACTTGAAAGCGTCGCAACAGTTGAGGCTGTGTGCTACACTGGGATTAGAGTTTAATCCTTAGATTTACAAGAGTTTTATAAATGCTGTTATGGCTCTGTGATTTTATTGGAAGTTTGGAAAAATCCTACTAAGTAGTAGGTCGTGGTTTTTTCACCTTTTGACCCAGGTGTTTTTCGCGTAAAAATCTTTGTGTTCTTTATTTTATGCACTCTTAATTCCGCAAACAGTAATAGCAAGTACACCTAGAAGAATCAGGTTCTTCTAGTGCGAAAATTAGGTACCACACAAATCACCCCCCTCTTGTGCAGTATTGACGTTTAGAACATCAATGTGAACAACTAATTTTTGACCACACTCAAATTTTATAATATTTTAGTGTAAATATTTTCTTTAGGTCTAGTATATATATATATATATATATATATATATATTATTTCTATTTGTAAAGAGAAAAATGAAAATTTGGAAAAATACATCTGATTTCTTTTAATTAGAATTTTAATAAATAAACTAAGTATTTTTCTTCGTATTATTTAAATTATATGTAAATAGTTAGATTTTTTTTATTTTTCTTAGTCTAAAGTTAGTTAGTTAATATTTTTGTGTTAATATTTTCATTGAATTTTAGTTCTAAAAAAAAAAAAGAAGAAAAAACAATTAAGTTCACCTAACGTTGCCAAAAGTTTTTGTAACAAACTTTAGCTTAAAAGAGATTCCACTTACCCCATGACTCTCATATACACCTCCATATTCACGTGATTTACTCTTACAAAGATTAAAAAAAATATAACTAACTCCCTAATTCCCTACCCCTTCACGTCAATCTACTCCAGCCCACACCTCACGTCTCAATTCTTTTCTGAACCTCAATCCCATGTCTTCACTTCAAGTCCTTGGCACAAGACTTGATAACTACCATTGTTCTTCTTTATGAAAGAAAACACTCACAAATACATAAAAGAAAAAAGGAGAGAGATTTGGTGAAGGGAACATGGAAAGCAAAAAGAAAACGAGAGGGCAAGTGATGTGAGGATTTAGCTGCTGGGAGTTCTTCCTCTTTGCTAGTCCGTGTATTCTTCTTTCAATATAGAAGATCCATCACCAATTTTCGACAACCTTTTATTAGTAAAACCAGCTTTTAGAGCTCTCCAAACATAATTGAAAAACCAAACTAAACCAACGCCATTTACCACCCAAAATCAGCGACACAAAATACCGCCAAAAGCCAATGCTGAAGTGAAGTTGCGTTAGAGTTCCGTCGTTTGAGGTCCTGGTTAAGCGCTGGTTTTGGATTTTTGCTGTTTGCGAGCCTATTCTTCATTGTACTTGCAGGAAATTTTAGCAATAAAGGTCCTCTAGTCTTTCCCTTTCTCTTTTATTTCTGTGCGTTATTTTGTTTACCTTTGTGTTAGAAAGCCTGAATAATAGCTTTAGTTTATTTTAATTTGTTATTGTGGCTTTATTTCAAAAAATGCTTTCACATTCTGTTAGTATAGTTCTGTTAATGTTAGTTGTCCATGGTTTCATACGACTGATATTTGATTTTATTAGTTAGTTAAGTATATTTGGATAAATAATTTGGAGTTGGATACAAGTTGGCATTTTTTCACGTGAATTTGTTATCCATAATTCAATAGCTTCACAAATAATCTCAAGCTTAGGAATAAAATACTACAAATAGACTAGAAAAACTTTATATGTACTTTAAATATTAGTCCATGTGTTCATACCCGAACCTTTGGTTGATATGCTTAAATAATAAAAGGATCATGTACGCATTCCGCGTCTCGATGCCTTTAAATTTAAAATAATTATGTTATAACCATGTGTACAATCCGTACCTTGATTTAACATTTAAGTTCAAAAAAGTACCTTGTATGCGTACTGCATCTGGGTGAACATAATTAATAAAATATAATAGTTAATTAAGCGGTAATAAATAAGCCATAATCAATAAAATACAAAAATATCTAAAAATTGATTTAAGCCTTACATTAGTCAATAAAGAGACCGTGCTAGAATCACGGAACTCGAGGGGCGCCTTACACCTTCCCCTCGGCCAATAGAATTCCTTACTCAGTCTTCTATTTCGTAGACCATAAATTAGGAGTCAAATCTTTCTTTTGATAAGGGATTCAATAAAAGGTGATTTGGAACACCTAAACTCAATTCCAAGTGGCGACTCTAAATAATAAATAATCCCTTTTCAAACCGTCACTTTAATTGGAAAAACTCTTCTAACTCAACTTCATAATAGCGTTGTGGGTGAAAAAATAAGTGTGATACCCATATTTTACTATGAACCCATCGGGATCGTCGAAACACAAGTTCATGTCCGTTTACCAAAAACTTTGACCGAAGTCAACAAAAATCAACTTTTTTAGGCCAAAAATTATTATTTCATAAATTTTCCACATACAAGCTTTCCAAAAACGTGCCCGGACTGTTCAAGCAAATCGAGAAAAGATAAAATGAGGTTCTTTTAAAGGCCCCGGAACATGGAATCAAATTTTAAAACACAAGATGATCCTTTGGGTCATCACATTCTTTACCTCTAAAACAACCGTTCGTCCTCGAACGGATATAGAAAAGTACCTGAGACAGTGAATATGTGGGTATATCTGCTCCCTATATCGGACTCAAACTCCCAAGTGGTTGCCTCAACAAGCTGACCTCTCCACTACACTCGAACCGAAGGATAAGTCTTCGATCTCAACTGACGAACATACTGGTCTAAAATGGCTACCGGCTCCTCCTTGTAGGTCAAATCCTAGTCCAACTGGATAGTGCTGGAAGCTAATACGTGGGATGGATCGCTGTGATACTTCCGAAGAATGGACACATGAAACACTGGATGTAACACTGATAAACCTGGTGGAAATACGAGTCTGTAGGCCATCTCTCCCACTCGCTAAAGTATATCGAAAGGCCCGATGAACCTAGGGCTTAACTTGCCCTTCTTTCCAAACTGCATCGCACCCTTCATGGGCGACACCCGAAGAAACACTCCTTCTCCGACCATGAATACCATATTACAAACCTTACGGTCGGCATAACTTTTCTGCATGGACTGAGTTGTACTGAGTCTATCCTGAATGATCTTAACCTTATCCAAGGCATCCTGTACTAAATATGCACCTAACAATAGAGCTTCCCCCGACTTAAACCACCCAATCGGCGATCGATACCATCTACTATATAATGCATCATAGGGAGCCATTTGGATGCTCGACCGCTAGCTATTGTTGTAGGCAAACTCCGCTAACAACAAGAACTTATCCCAAGAAACTCCAAAGTCAATAACACAAGCGCAGATTATATCCTCTAAGATCTGAATAGTATGCTCAAACTTTTCATCTATCTTAGGATGAAATATTGTGCTTAACTTGACCCCGTACCCAACTCACACTGTATTGCCCTCCAAAAATGTGAGGTAAATTGTGTACCTCTGTCAAAAATGACGGACACGGGCATACCGTGAAGATGAACGATATCACGAATATAAATCTCTGCATACTGATTCGAAAAATAGGAAACTACTAGAGGAATGCAATGCGCTGACTTGGTAAGTCTATCCACAATAACCTATATTACATCGAACTTCCTCTGAGTCTATGGGAGTCCAACAACAAAATTCATAGTGATACGCTCCCACTTTCGCTCAGGAATCTCTATCTTCTGAAGAAAACCTCCAGGTCTCTGGTGCTCGTAGTTTACTTGTTGACAACTTAGACATCGAGCTACATGTGTAGCTATATCCTTCTTCATCGTCCTCTATAAATAATGTTGCCGCAAGTCCTGATACATCTTAGCGGTGCCTGGATGAATAGAATACCGAGAACTATGGGCCTCCTCTAGAATCAACTCACAAAGCCATCCACATTAGGCACACAAACACGACCTTGCATCCTCAAAACTCAATTGTCTCCAACTGTAACCTTCTTGGCATCACTCTGCCGCATTATGTCCCTAAGGACAAGCAAATAAGGGTCATCATACTGCTGCTCCCTAAAATATAACTGGGCTCGGAAACATCCAACCTCGCAAACGGATTGGCCAAAGCACGAACATCTAATGCAAGCGGTCTCTCACCAACTGGAATGTACGCAAGGCTGCCCATACTGGATGACTTCTAACTCAAAGCATTGGCCACCACATTGGCTTTCTTAGGATGATACAAGATGGTGGTATCATAGTATTTCAATAGCTCCATCCACATTCTCTGCCTCAAATTGAGCTTTTTCTGCTTGAACAAATACTGCAAACTCTTATGATTTGTGAACACCTCACACGACACGCCATGTAGATAGTGCCTCCAAATCTTCAGTGCATGAACAATGGCTGCTAGCTCCAAGTCGTGAATTAAATAATTCTTCTTGTAAATCTTTAGCTATTGCGAAGTATATACAATAACCTTGCCATCCTGCATCAATATTGTACCAAGTCCAATACGAGATGTGTCGCAATATACCGTGTAGGGCCCTGAACCTGTGGGCAACAACTATACCTGTGCCGCAGTCAAAGCTGTCTTGAGCTTCTAAAAGCTCGCCTAACACTCGTCCGACCGTCTGAACGAGGCACCCTTCTGAGTCAACCTTGTCATCGAGGATACTATAAATGAAATACCCTCCACAAACTAACGGAAATATCCCGCCAATCCAAAGATACTTCGGATCTCTGTAGCTGATATGGGTCTAGGCCAGTCCTTGACTGCCTCAAATTTCATAGGATCCATCTGAATACCCTCTGCTGATACAACGTGACCCAAGAAAGTAGCTGACCTCAACCAAAACTCACATTCGAAAACTTAGCATATAACTGGATGTCTCTCAAAGTGTGAAGAACAATCCAAAGTTGCTTCTCATGCTCCTCTCGACAACGGGGGGTAGATCAAGATATTATAAAAAAACAATCACAGAGGATTTGAGATGTGGCCTACAAACTCGTGTTGCCACCAGGTTTATTAGAAGTATATCCTGTGTTTTATGTGTCCATGCTTCGTAAGTATCACGGCGATCTATCCAACATGTTAGATTTCAGCACTGTCCATTTGGAAAAGGATTTGACCTACAAGGAGGAGCCGGTGGCCATTCTAGATCAGTAGGTTAGTCAGTTGATATTGAAGAGTTATACTTCAGTTTGAGTGCAGTGGAGAGGTCATCCTAATGAGGAAGCTACCTGGGAGTCCAAGTCCGATATACAGAGCAGATATCCCCATCTCTTTATCTGCTCAGGTATTTTTCTATGTCCGTTCGATTACGAATGATTGTTTTAGAGGTGGATACTCTGATGAACTAATTGGTCATCTTATGTTTTGGAACTCAATTCCGTGTTTCGAGGCCTTAAAAATCTCATTTTATCTCTCCCCGATTTGCTGCGCAGTCCGGACGCATTTCCGAAAAGCTTCTATGTGCAAAATTGATGAAATAATAATTTTTGGCCTATAAAGTTGATTTTGTTGACTTCGGTCAACATTTTTAGAAAATGGACCCGGACCCGTATTTTGACGGTCCTAGTGGATCCGTAGTAAAATATGGGACCTTGACATATGCCCGAAATCGAATTCCGAGGTCCCTAGCCCGAGAAATAAAATTTTGATGCAAATTGTAAGACTGAAATTATAATGATTTTAAGAATTTGGTTAATGCTTGATCTCGTTGGTATCAGTTCTGTATTTTGGTTCCGGAGCCCTGTACATGTACATTATTGTTTTTTATTATCTGTGAAATTGGTGAGAAACGAGATTGATTTGACGTGATTCTGATCTTTGGTTGAGAAAATAGAAGTTTTAGAACTTTCTTGAAAATTTCATGCAATTTGGTGCTTAATTCGTAGTTCTAGGTGTTATTTTGGTTAAAAGTTAATACGATATTTTTAGACTTATGTGCATGCTGGGTTTGGAGACCCGAGGGCTCGGATGAGTTTCGGATAGGCTACGCGATGTTTTAGACTTGATAAATCTGGTGTTTTTGGCTTCAACTGTCATATGGTATCTTCATATTCACGTTCGCAAAGGGAATATCGTGAACGCGAAGAGTAAGTTGGTTTGAAGGAGAATTTCTTCTACGCAAATGCGAAGAGCTGGTCACAACACGGAACATTGGGGGCATTACCCTTCACGAACGAGACCAGGCTATCGCGAACGCGAAGCGTGGGACTTAGGGGTGGGGAAATAACTCATCATGAACGCGACACTTGGCTTGCAAACACGGAGGCTGGGGGTGTATGCCATTGTGAACGCGGAGAGTTTCTCACGAACGTGTAGGCCAATAGGGACATAGCTTCGCGAACGCGACAGGCCTCATGCAAAAGCGAATAAGGCATGTCCAGTGATTTAAAACAGAACCATCACGGGATTTCTTAAAACATTTCACAACTCATTAATTAGAACTCGACCTAGGAACAATTCTGAAGAGGTATTTCAACACAAAATCATAGGTTTGTGTTGTTTAACTCATTTCCTTCAATTTTCATCAATACCCATTAGATTTCCAGCCCCAAATCTTGATTTTTCATGGTAGAATTATGGATTTTTGGAAGAATTGATTTTTATTATAAATTAGGGATTTAGACCTCGATTTAGGGTCGGCTTCCAGAACTAATTAGATATTTGGGCTCGGGGGTGAATGAGTGAATGGGTTTTAGTCTGAACCTCGTATTTTGACTAGGCGGGCTTGGTTTGACTTTTTGGGGGAAATGTTGGGAAACTTGTAATTATGCATTGGAATTGATTTATTTAGTGGTAATTGATGTAATTAAGTTAATTATGTCTAGATAAGAGAGGATTTTAGGTGGAATCTAGAGGAAAAGTGATCATTGAGCAGTGAGTGGCTTACGGATCGAGGTAAATATTGTGTCTAACTTTGATTTGAGGGATTAGGAATCCCTGACTTAATTGCTATGAGAAAATACATGTGTGTGGTGTATAGCTAAGGTGACGAGTACATATGCACCTCCAAGTTATCTGTTTAGCCTGTTTCTTTTTCCGTTTAATATATTGTCTTATTGTCTTAACTGTTACATGCTTATTGGTGTTTCCATGCTTAATTTCTTCTTGTTAGATTCCATAGTTTCATTGTATTTCATTATGGGTTTAAGTTGGTTTATCAGTGTTTCATGGTATATTTTGGTTGGTCTCGCTGTGTAGTATTAATTGAGTGAAGTTTTCATAATTGTATAGCCTTCTGTTCATTTGGTTTGAGGTAATATTATGGAGGGTTTTGGTCTAAACTATAAATTCATGTTCTTATTGTGTGATTGGTACTGATGTGTTGGGATCTGGTTGTGTGCTACAATAAGAGGAGTAAGGGTGATATATTGAGGAGGGATTGTTATTTTACGGTGGGATTGGGTTGCATTCCGCAATATGAGGGATAAGGGTGAATTAATAAGTAGTAATAAGGGTAAATGTTCATATTGTTACTGATTATATGGTGGGATCGGGATACACGCCGCATCAGTTCATTGTTGTGTATCTTTCTTCTGCTATAAAGTTATTCTGTGGTTTTGTATCATACCTAAGGATTGGTTATAGCTGGGTACTGATAAGATTTTTGAGTTTCGTATTAATTTTTGTTGCAAGTTACTGTTTCATTTTGTACCGTACTTCATTTTGCCTTATTATATACTATATGCATGATATATTGTAACTGCCTCGCTGTAGCCTCGTCACTACCTCGTTGAGGTTAGGCTCGACAGTTACAAGTATATGGAGTCGGTTGTGCTGATACTGCACTCTGCACTTTCTGTGTAGATTTTGGGAGCTCATAGTGGCTGATCCAGAGGTCGGTTGTAGACATTTCATCTAGGAGACCCAAGGTAGTCCTACTGGAGTCCGCAAGCCCTAGTGGCCCATCCTATGTTTCTACATTCCAAGTTTCTTTTCTTTCGAAATAGATGTAATTTCTTTCAGAACAATGTTTGTAGATATTCATAGTATGAACAAAATTTATCCCAAGTAAAATCAATCAATACACAGATAACGAACAGTAATAGAATCAACAATCAATGCACATGAAAGGAACAACTAAGGCCAAACAAGTTTCACAATCTCTCTTTTTCCCCTTTCAACATCATTTCATCATATCAATGATTTCACAAACTTTCATTTCGATAGTGATAATGATCACATTCCATACTTATTACCTCGGCCACCCTTAACACCCCAACCCATAATTTATCATTTTGTAATACGGCGCGCAACCCGATACCACCGGACAATCACATTTCACAGAACAATAATAGTTCACAGTTCAATCACATGGCTTCAGGCCATCCAGAATATCATTTCACAACAACAATAACAATTCACAAAGAGTTTTCATTAACATCAGTACCATTTCCATCATATACAACAACCCTTACCACATAAACATATTCACACACACACTTGGTTTTTTGCCATTTATTTACACTATCATATCGAAACGTTAACCAACAATGTTCAAGGCAATTTAGTCACAAGAATTCATGAAATAGGCCATATTGCCCTAACACCCGCAAAACAAACGCAATTCATAAATAGTCCACATAAGAAACGCATACCAATTACTCGTACATCAAACAGGGTGACTTTACAAAGGTTAAAGTTAGTCATACATACCAGTACAATTCAAATGTATTGATGTCCCTTTTGTCGGGGGCGCTACATTCTTGTTATGATTGTAGGTGGTTCTATAGCAGGTACTCCACTCCACCGACAGTAGCACCTCCTCCACTTTCCGTCAGCTGTATTAGTGAGCCCTTTTCCTCTCAGGGCCCTACCGCTTTTCTTCCTGGAGTCTTATTTCAGTATTTGTGTAAGGCATGGCTGGGGCCTTGTTACCGGCAAGTATTGTAACACTCTTTTGTATCCCCAGAGGCTCCGTAGACAGGAAATCGTGGGTTATGTACTTATGTATTTTGGGTAGTATAACTTGTAGATCACGTAAAGTAAGCCTGTATGTTATTATGTCTCGTAAGAATGTGTTTAATCATAAATAGATGTTTCACTTGAATAATGAGTATTGATATCATGGGGTAACACATGGGATAGGAAAGGCACCTAGGTCCGCTTGACGGGGCTACCCGGTCGAGCGCCGATCATGTCCCTCAGTTTTGAGGCATGACAAACTTGGTGTCAGAGCCCAAGGTTTTAAAGTGTACTAGGATGTCTCGGAGCCATGTCTAGTAGAGTCCTTCTTATCGGTGTATAGTCGACCACATCTATAAGTTGGAGGCTATTCGGACATTTAGGAATTTCACCCTTCTTTGATACTCCAATCGTGTGATAGAGCTCAAGTTAGGGAGCTTATTTCCTCTCTAAGTCTTACTCTAAAGATTGGTAAACTTGATACCATGATCCGTGAAATTGAAGCATGTAAGGGAGTATTGATCCCACCATTGAGTCCGAGAGGATTTCCCAAGGACTTGTTAGGAGAATGTATTGAGTTGTGGAGGGATTGGAAAAACCTATCGCTAATAGGGAAGTGTCTTTGTCCCTATTGATGTATTTACACCATCTGATCATGTAGTATATCAGTATGTCACCTACGAACATTAGGGATGTGGAGTCGAGGAGTATCGATTAAGCTATTGCCCTACCAACCTAAAGTCATTAAGTGAGTCAAATCAAAATTTCTACTCGTATATATGTACGTCCATATTGAAGAGTTCTCATAAACATGGTCTTAACAAGGTGTTGAATAACAAAACATTGCATGTATCGACTCTTTGAACGAGACGCATTATTCGTCAATCCACTCTATTACAAATCCTCTTATTTACATTCTTGTGGAATTAAGTTCTATAATTGTGTCCTCGAATGGAGTTATGACTCTAGGACTAATACTTCCGACTTGCATTTCCTAAATTCTTAACAAGGGACTATACCTGATGAATTTCTTATAGAATATTTTATTAAAATGAACAATATCTGCCCACTTGTGCCTATGCATGCACCGTCATAAGGTTTGCCTATGTGGTGTCGAGTTCCATCTAAAGCATCCCAGTGTTGTGATCCTTCTCGAGTCACTCTTTTACTCAGTTGTGTATATGGTTTGAACAAGTCAATCTACTCTCTTGTGAATATTATCATGAAAGCTTATCACTATCTAGTAACAAAAGAGCATACCTTAACACCTTTCACATGAGTGCATGTCAATCAAAATGGTCACCGTGTGCATAAAGTCTCTCTAAAAATTGAGATCCTCACATCCCCGTCATAGGCAAATCTTTTGTCGCCATAACTTTCGTGTCCACTTGGGACATCCCGTAGTAAGTAGCTCACTTTGTCCTAGTATTGTGGTTGCTCATGGCGTGGTCATATATTGCAGTTGGAAGTTAATATAGCAGAAGCATGTCCATCTTATAACAAATATTTATTTTCTCTTTACACCTCCACAACATGTGTTAATTGTGTTCCTTAGTTAGTGAATTCATTGTGCTGGTTTCCCAATACTTAATCGATAACTATGAGAGAATATATCCTTCTATGTGTCATTGTAACACTTCCTTTATCGTAAGGACCCTTACTAGGCTCTCATTAAGACCAAGTGCACCTTTTGAGGTTAGCTTATCATAGCACAACGTCTGTTTCTCCTGTTTTCTGTCTTTCATTAGCATATGGGTATTTCTCATGTCAAAATCCATGGAGAAATCATTATGAACATCTACAAACTTTCCATGATTATTTTATACTATCTCATTGGGTTACCCCAATTCAAGTTCATCAAAGGATGATAGCATGCTGCAATTGCTGAGATTGAATGATCTCCTTTCAATAATGGATTATCTATACATGTACTAGTTCAACTATCTACTTATCTGTCTAACTCTCGCCTTTGGTTTTGGGTTGACCAAGGAGCAATACACCTAGTAACACATTCGTATGCCAAAACTTTTCTCTCAATCAAGTCTTATAGCGTATCCCAATTTTGCTTGTAATAGTTGGTTGTGTAGAAGTGTGCTATAGTGCTTCATTGTGAAGTTGAGTTGCTAAACATAATTGGATTTTTGGATTCTAGAGCTATACATCATGTGACTTCATACATAGATCTTCTTTAAAAAATGTAGCTTCTTGTAATTGCTTTATATTACCACTATGCCTAGTGGTTACAATGTAAAGGTTACTTCCATAGGCTCTCTCACTTTGTTTTTCATTTACCTTGCATCATGTGTCGTTTCTCAATATTTTTCAACACGATCTTATCTCATGTTCTCGACTATCTATACAACTATATGATTCGATTAAATTCACCCCACTTTTATGTACTCTAAAAGCCCCCTTTTCTAAAAGGACACTGAAAATGGGTAAATTCCCTTTTACTATAGACTTCTAATGTCATCAACTTAGTTTAAGCTTGTTGGTTCCAAATGGTGCTCATTAGTTTTGCTACCCTACTATCTATTTCATTTGATAACTCTCATTGTAAAATTCATTTATGTTTTATGGCATCAAAGAGGAAGTCTTATAGCATTAAGGAAATGATGGGGACATATTCCTTTTATTAGAATAAATAAATATTGTTGGTATTCCTTGTAGATGTTCTTCTAACAGCCATTTACCTGCTCTGCTTGTCAATGTGACTAGATAACCTAGGTTCCTTTCCCCGATAAATGCATTAAGACGTCTCATTCTTTCAAACTTATCCATGTGGGCACTTTGAGGCCTTGTTTCATACCAACTCGTAATGGTTTTAAGTATTTTCTCACCATTGTTATCGATTTTCTCGGGCTACGTGGGCTTGTTTCATGGGTTCCAAAAGTAAAGATTTTCCCTAGGTTCAAGCTGAAATTGCCCTAATTTCAAACCAAAGTGTGTCCCCTTTTTAAGAAGTCATAAATGGGTCGGATTGGATGGGTTACGTGGCCTTCTCCTCACTCGGATTTTAGGATTATTGACAACGTCATTTTCATGTGCGGGAAATTTTGCTACCCACTAGCGTTTCACCTCCTTATGGAGGATATGAGTTTTAATTGTCTTTCTTCTCGGAGCATTACGTCAACCATTGGAACTCCTCTAACCAATACATGATTTCACCCGTATGGTAGGATGTCCTATCTATGTGGTTTCACTCGTGAAAGGTTGAGTTAGATGCCTTTAGCTTTTTGCACATATCATGAGTATATTGATTTGAAGACTAAGTTGTTGTATCTTTAGTTCTCTCATATAGGATCAACTGTCATGACGGGTTAAGCTGGTTGAGATATGACAATATCATAAGCGTTCAACTTCTTTTCATCCTCATGGGCTTGTGGCATAGATTCCGTGTGTCATGTAATGTTAAGAGTGTAATTCAACTTCATGTATTTTGAAACACTGATCGCATTCAAGGTGCCAGAGTATTCTCATTCTTGATAAGCAGATTTTCCCTACATTCTAGAAGACGAGTGGTTCACATACTTGAATATTCCTCCTCAATGGTTCCTATTACCACTGTACGAGTTATCCCTATTCCTTAATTGTCTAATAATTGATGTCGTCATAATAATTAACCATGTCAGGATTGTTAGCAATAATCTTTGTGTCTCTTGGCATATAACCTCGTGAAATGCTCTGCTCAGCACATTAATGGATTCCTGAATAACTCCAGCCTGATCTTGAACTCTGTTGTACCTCATTGTATTAGATCCATTGGGTATTGTAAGTTTAGACAAGTAAAAGAGGAAGCTTTACAGGGTGATCACATATATATATATATATATATATATATAT
>MU722136.1:33012-45557 GCA_026770625.1 Nicotiana glauca
CTTCAGTTTTGATTTCAAATATGATATATATATATATATATATATATATATATATATATATATATATATGATGAAAAACCTATCATGTGAAATGTCTTTGAGTCTAGTTTCCAACGCTTCAAACCGTTCGTCATTAGGACATTCCTACACAAAGTTATGATCAAATTACAAAATGCTGGAAAAATGCGATCCTGTGTCAGATATGCGATCGCAAAAACAATTATGCGGTCCACATACAGGATTTGCGATCGCAAATTAGGTCACAAACTGGACCAGTGTAGCCAAATTTTGGGCATCGAGATTTGCAACGCGTTTGCGGCCAGCATACCCATTCTGCGGTCCATTATGCGATCGTAGACTCGCATTCGGAGGGTAAATCTTCCTATTTTCATAAGTTGACCCCATTTTATTATATAGTCTTTGGGGCTTCATTTGGGGTCATTTTTCTACTGATTTTAGAGAGAGTTGAAAGTATTTTAGAGAGAGAAGGAGGAACCCAACATTCAATCATCCAACCTTGCATCAACCTTCAAGAATCAAACAACCCAATCACAAGTTCTTTATCTAACAGGTAAGATTCTATACATTAGACTTTAATTTCGAGTTTGGGGTACAAGATGGGGTATTGAGGTACGATTCTTGGGTGTAATACTATTATGTATGCATGCATGTATAAATTAGGGTTGTGGAAAGATTGTTGTACATAAATAAGTAAAGATTGGGTTGGGGAATGAAGGAAACCTTGTAAAAGAGATTTGAAATCAAGATGCTCAACTAGTATTTGATAAAATGCTCAAATGAGCTGAAACCAAGAATACCTTTCTAATTTGTGTTCAATATTGTTATGTCTCAAAGTAGATTGGGATTGCTAGAATTTTGGAACGTTGTAGTGACTTAAGGAAAGCTTAAACAAGGTATGTATGGCAAACTTTAACCTTTGTAAAGTCACCCTATTTTGTGTACGAGTAATTGGTATGTGTTACTTATGTGGACTATTTATGAATTTTTGTTGTGTCACGGGTGTTAAGGCAAGATGGCCTATTTCATGAATTCTTGTGATTAATATGCCTTGAACATTGTTGGTTAAACGCCCCGATATGATGGTATAAATAAATGGAAATAAACCAAGTGTGCGTCTGAATATGTTTATATGGTAATGGTTGTTGTATATGATGGAAATGATACTTATATTAATCAAAAATCTTTGTGAATTGTTATTGTTGTTGTGAAATGATATTCTGGATGGCCTGAAGCCGTGTGATTGAACTGTGAACTATTGTTGTTGTGTGAAATGTGATTGTCCGGTAGGATGGGGTTGCGTGCCGCAACACAAAATGATAAATTGTGGGTTGGGGTGATAAGGGTGGCCGAGGTAATAAGGGTGGCTGAGGTAATGAGTATGGAATGTGATCGAAATGTGATTGTCCGGTGGGATCGGGTTGCGCGCCGCAACACAAAATGATAAATTGTGGGTTGGGGTGATAAGGGTGGCTGAGGTAATAAGGGTGGCCGAGGTAATAAGGGTGGAATGTGATCATTATCACTATCGAAATTAAAGTTTGTGAAATCATTGATATGATTAAATGATGTTGAAAGGGGAAAAGGAGAGATTGTGAAACTTGTTTGGCCTTGGTTGTTCCTTTCGTGTGCATTGATTGTTGATTCTATTACTGCTCGTTATTTGTGTATTGATTGATTTTATTTGGGAAAAAGTTTGTTCATACATACCAGTACAATTCAAATATACTAATGTCCCTTTTTGCCGGGGGCGCTACATTGTTGTTATGATTGTAGGTGATTCTATAGCAGGTACTCCAGTCCACCGACAATAGCACCTCCTCCACTTTCCGGCAGCTGTATTGGTGAGCATCTTTCCTCTCGGGGCCCCACGTGGCTCATGCCGTTTTTCTTCCTAGAGTCTGATTTTGGTATTTGTGTAAGGTATGGTCGGGGTCTTGTTACCGGCAAGTATTGTAACACTCTTTTATATTCCTAGAGGCTCCGTAGACATGAAAACTTGGGTTATGTACTTATGTATTTTGGCCAGTATAATTTGTAGATCACGTAAAGTAAGCGTGTATGTTATTATGTCTCGTAAGAATGTGTTTAATCATAAATGAATGTTTCACTTGAATAATGAGTATTGAGATCACGCGTTAACACGTGGGATAGGAAAGGCACCCAGGTCCGCTTGACTGGAGCTACCCGGTCGAGCGTCGGTCGGTGTCCCTCGGTTTTGGGGTGTGACAGGTAACAGTGGTGGTATTGTTAATAGTATACAGATAACAAATTAATTACGTACTTCCACATTTATTTCAACTTGATTTAGCTTTGTTAATTTTAATCTATGAAATGTAAAGGAAAATGGTGAATAAAACTCTAACGTTGGCTTACCTAGCGAGTGTGATGTTAGGCGCAATCACGGTCCCAAGGCACCATCTTGGATTCCTTCATGATTGTTTTTATTGATGATATCTTGATATACTCTAGCAACCAATAAGAGCATAAGCAACATCTTCGGATCGTTGAGATCCGGATATGCTGCTCATGCTCATCTCAACTACGGTAGTAGATTAAGATATCATCAATAAAAAACACCACAAAGGTATCCAGTGAACACTTGGTTCATCAAATCCATAAATGATGCTAGGGCATTTGTCAACCCAAATGACATCACAGAAAGTCAAAATTCCCATACCAAGTCCGAAAGGCTATCTTAGGGACATCTAATGCCCTAATCCTCAATTAATGGTAGCCAGACCTCAAATCGATCTTTGAAAACACCTTGGCATCCTGAAGCTGATCAAATAAGTCATCTATACTTGGCAATGGATACTTGTTCTTGATAGTGACTTTGTTCAACTGCCGATAGTGTATGCACATCCTCATCAACGCATCCTTCCTCTTTACAAATAACACCGGCGCACCCCAGGGAGAGACACTACGTCTAATAAACCCCTTATCAAGCAAATCTTGCAACTACTTCAATTATTTCAACTCTGGCAAAGCCATACGGTACGACATAATAGAAATGGGCTGAGTTCCCAGAGCCAAATAAATGCAAAAATCAATATCCCTGTCGGAGTAACGACCCGGACGGTCGTTTTTGGAATTTACGCCCCAGTCCCCCATTAAATGCTTCCCCTAAGTTCATTTCTACTATTTTGGTTTGCCGGGACGTTCGGTGTTAGGATTCGGAGTGTTTTGGGACACTTAGTCGCCAAATGAGAGCTTAAGAGTTGAAAAATGGTCTGTAATCGGAACAGTGCAAAGATGGCCTCGAAATGGAAATTCGATGGTTTCGTTATCTATGCTAGGTTATTTCAGGGTTGGGAGCGTGTTCAGAATGTATTTTGGAAGTCCGTAGCTCATTTAGGCTTGCAATGCCGAAGTTTGTACTTTTGAAGTTTCCAGTCCTATAGTGAGTTTTTGATCCGAGGGTCGGAATGGAATTCCGAAAGTTGCAGTAGCTCCATCATGTTATTTGGGATGTGTGTGCAAAAATTTAGGTCTTTCAGACGTGTTTTGGTTTAGTTTTTGATCGAAAGCGTATTTGGAAGAAATTTGATGTTTTTAGGCTTGAATCATTGATTAAATCAGGTTTACGGTGTTGTTTTAGGTGTTTTGAGGATTGTTACAAGTTCGAATAAGGTATTAGGTGGTATTGGTGCTTTTGGTTGAGGTCCTAGGGGCCTCAGGATGATTTCGGGTGTTTGACGGAAAGATTTGAAGTTGAATGGGCTGCTGAAGTTCTAGTACCTGTCATAACTGCACATGCGGTTTGGTTTCCGCAGGTGCGGAGCCACAGAAGCGGCTGGCCCATCGCAGATGCAAAATTTGGACTCTTCAGCTTTTTTCGCAGGTGCGGAAGATCTACCGCAGATGCGGTTACGCACCTGCGAGGCCCCTACCGCAGATGCGGAACCTTGGGTCTTTATTGAAATCGCAGAAGCGGGGTATTTTCCGCAGAAGCAGAATCCGCAGGTGTGGTATAAGACTGCAGAAGCAGAGCATGGTAACTTGAGGTAAAGCCACAGAAGCGGCTCACTTTCCACATAAGCGGGACCACAGAAGCGGTCCCTTGTCCGCAGAAGCGGAAACACTTGTTCATAAAAGGGAATTTCGAGGGTTGAGTTTCAAAAGTTGGAAAAATCAATTGAGAGCTCGGGAGAGGGCAATTTTTAGTGGGTTTTGAAGAGAAGATCATTGGGTAACGTTACCTTAATCTCTTTTAGTTGTATTCTATCAATATATAGCTTAACCCATCATCTAATTTCGAATTTGGAATCAAAATGGGGGAAAACGTCTTAGACCAAACTATTAGGTTTTGAGTGAGCACTTGACCTCCGATTTGGGAGATTTTTATATTTTAGACTTGTGAGAGTACGAGGGTTAATGTGAAAATCATTCAATTCCGAGGCGTTGGCTTGAGGGGCGTTTTGGTTATTTTTACCTATTTTCGCACCTAGCTTTAAATTTAATAGTGGAATCCATTGTTTGTAATATTATTTACGATATATAATTGAATTGAATAGATTTGGGCCATTTGGAATCGGATACTCGTGGCAAAGGCGCGGTTCCTAGTTGATTATTGAGCCGGTTCGAGGTAAGTGGCTTGTCTAACCTTGTGTGGGGGACCTTTCCTCTTAGGACATGATCTTTGAATATTTGAATGCCTCGTACATGAGGTGACAAGCGCGTACTTGAGCTAATTGTGGTAAACCCATTTCTACTTGAAGTATTTAAAATGAGATTTCCTGTTTACTTGTTCATTTTAGACTATAAGTTTAAACCTGTGCTAGCTTAGAGAAGCATGTTTAGCTGACTTAGTTGCTTAATTATTTAACTGTACAATTTGTACTCTGTGAAGCATGTTAGGCTAGAATTTACTATTACTTATTCTGATTTTAGCATTTATTCTGAGATTGTGAGTTGTTGTTGTGTGTTTAATTTGGGACTACGGGACAGCTTCCCGGAAGATCCCCCTGTACTTGATATATTCTGGATTGAGGGTGCGGGATACCAAGATATTCCTCGCACATGTATTTCTATATATATTGGGATACCAAGAGATCCCCGGGTTACTCATTGAGGATACCAAGAGATCCTCGGGATACCAAGAGATCCCTAGTGTATATGATGAGGATACCAAGAGATCCTCGGGATACCAAGAGATCCCTGGTGCATATGATGAGGATACGAAGAGATCCTCGGGATACCATGAGATCCACGACTATTGTTCCTTGTTGAGAGCAGTATTCCTTGTATTGTTACCTTTGCTTTCTATTAGTGTCCTTCCTTATTTATCTGGTTTGGATTCTCGATGTAGACTTCGTTTAAACTGCTTCCGTTATCTTATTATTTATTATATTTTATCTCAGTAGGGCCCTCACCTTCCTCGTCACTACCCGACCGAGGTTAGGCTTAGCACTTACTGAGTACCTCTGTGGTGTACTCATGCCCTTCTGCGCATGTTTTTCATGTGCAGATTATCCAGGTACCTCTACTCAGGCGCACTACCCTTGAGGCGAGGAGATACACGGAGACTTCGAGGTATATCTGCCGCGTCCGCAGACAAGGAGTCTCTATTCTGTTCCAGCTTTAGCATTTAATTTGTTCCTTTTGTCTCAGTTGTTTAGCTATTTTGGAGTTAGAGCAACGTACTATGTTTCTATTAGCATGTCGTTCCCGTGAGTTTCCGGGTTTGGGGATTGAGTTATAGTCTTCCGCTTATCTTTATAGTTGTGTAGGCCGAGCGGCCTCATATACAGTTGTTATTTACTTACGTTTAGTTTGAATTATTTATTCCGCAAGTTAAGTTACTAAATTTTCGCAAATTGTTAGGCTTACCTAGTTGTAGGAACTAGGTGCCATCACGATATGTTCATGGAGGGTGAACTAGGGTCGTGACAGCATCCCCGACAGGTCTGCAGGAAATACCTCTAGGAATTCTCGAATGATTGGTACAGAATCCATGGAAGGAACCTCTGCACTATAATCATGAACAATAGCCAAATAAGCCAAACACCCCTTCTCGACCATATGCCGAGCCTTCATATAAGAAATAACCCTGCTAGTAGATTTAAAAAGGAGTATGTCACCACTCTAATAGAGGCAACCCCGGAAATACTAAGGTCACGGTCTTGGCGTGATAGTCCAATATAGCGTGATAAGGTGACATCCAATCCATCCATAAAATGACATTGAAACCAACCATATCGAGAAGTAGGAGATCTATGTTGGTCTCATCCCCCAATAATAACAACATATGAACGATAGACACGATCTACAATAATAGAATCTCCCACTGGTGTGTACACATACACGGGAGCACTCAAAGAATCACGAGGCACAACCAAATATGAAGCAAAATAAGATGACACATTGGAGTATGTAGACCCTAGATCAAATAGATCTGAAGCATCTCTACTGCAAACCGAAACAGTACCTTTGATAACAACATAGGATGACTAAACGTCAGGTCTAGCTGGAAAAGCATAACATCAGAGCTGGGCCCCACCACTCTGAACCATATCCCTAGGACGACCTCATGCTGTCTGGCCTCCACCTCTAGCGTTCTGGCCTCCACCTCTAACGTCCTGACCTCCACCTCTAGCAGGCTGACCTCTACCTCTAGCTCCCTGGCCCCTAACTCTAGCTGGCTGAGTGGGCGATGCCGGGATCATGGCACGAGAACCCTAATTTTGCTACTGAACACCCAATATCTTGTACAAGTCCTCCAGATATGCCCATATTCATGACACTCGAAACATCCATCCTGTAACTGCGGTCGTGGAAACTAAGACTGGCTTTGACGAGTCAACTCATCGTGATAATAACTCTGAAGAGGAGGTGCTCTGATAGGAACTGGTGGTGCACTATAAGTTAGCTACCCTGGAGGTACATAAGCACCACGACCTTATGAATCTCCATGGGATGTCTGAAGTGTTGAATGAAATGGCTTGACCTCTGCCAAAAGTACCCCAGCCTCAAGATGAGGCCCAACTGAATCAACTAGAGTGAAGAGGTCTCTTGTCAAACCCCTGAGCACTCCCCTAAGCTAAATTCATCTAAACTCGTCTGGCCTCATTGGCTGCATCTTGGAAAGAAATCTTACTCTCTATCTTCTTAGGCATCTACAATTTGAGCAAGTCCCTCAATAAACGTACTCACCCCCTCTCTCTAGGTAGGAAGTATAATAAGAGTATGACCGGCCAAAATTAACAAATCTAGTCTCATACTGAGTAACAGTCATAGAACCCTGTTGGAGGCGCTCGAACTGCCTCTAATAGTCCTCTCTCTGAGTTATAGGAAGATATTTCTCCAGAAATAGCTAAGAAAACTGGTCCCAAGAAAGATCTGGCGACCCTGCTGGTCTGGCCAAACAGAAATTCCTCTACAATTTCTTGGCAGAACCTAACAGACGAAAGGTAGCAAAGTCGACCCTATTGGTCTCCACTATCCCCATGTTCCATAATACCTCGTGACAACTATCCAAATAGTCCTGGAGATCCTCTAAACATGTACTGCCATATGTAGTGGTAAAAATCTTGGTAAATCTATATGATCTCCACAAAGCCTTAGAAGACATAGCTGATCCATCTCTGGTTTGTGCTGCAACACCCGGCGGAACTACCCCAACTGGCTGAGCTGCTCGAGTCTGAAACTAGGGAGCCATCTACTCTGGAGTGTGAGTATGGGAATCTGTGCTCCTCCCCTATCCTGAGAGATGGCAGGTGCTACAGGTAATGTGCCGACCTGAGTAACACTCTCCATAAGGCCCACTAGACGGAACAAAAGATCCTGAAGTACCGGGGTAGCGATGAACCACTCTAGAACCTGAGCTGGCCCTGCTGGAACGGTTTGGGCCATAGCCTTCTGATAAAACTCTACCTGAGGCTCCGCCTCTGGTGCTGGTGCTTGAGCTCTGGGCTAAGCCCTGCCCCTGCCTTGACCTCTAACACAACCGCGTTCTCATCCTCTGCCCCACGTAGGAGCTGCCACTGGGAGCTCTGGCCGATACTTAGCTAAAGAAGCAGTGCTTGTTCTCGCCATCTGTGTAGGAACACGAGTAGAGAGTGCAATTAGCATTGAAAGATCAAATCGCACGCCTTAGAAGAATAGAAGTGAAATTATTCCTAAACTCTGTAGCCTCTGGGGGATAAGCATAGACGTCTCCATACTGATCCTTCAGACTCTACTAAGCTTGTGAGACCTAAGAAACCTAATGCTTTGATCCTAACTTATTACGACCCGGATTTCCCACCATCGGGACCGTGATGGCGCCTAACATGGCACTCGCTAGGCAAGCGAAAGTTAGAGTTTTATTCACTATTTCCCTTTATATTTCATAGATTAAAATTAACAAAGCTAAATTAAGTTAAAATAAATGCGGAAGTATGTAATTACCCCATTATCTATATACTATTAACAATACCATAACTCTTACCACCCAAAAATCGGTGCTACAATTTAAAAACATACTATGAATATCTACAAACATTATTCTGAAATATATTACATCTGTTTCGAAAGAAAAGAGAACAGGAGTGTAGAAACATTGGAGGGGACGCCAGCAGGACTACCTTGGGTCTCATAGATGATATTTCTACAACCGACCTCTCTATCAGCCACTACCAGTTCCCAAAATCTGCATAGAAAGTGCAAAGTGCAGTATCAGTACAAGCGATCCCATGTACTGGTAAGTGCCAAGCCTAACGTCGGCGAGGTAGTGACGAGGCTACGATGGGGTAGTTACAATATAACCTGCATACAGTATATAATAAAGCAAACAAGAAGTACGGTACAAAATAAAATAGTAACTTGCAACAAAAATGGATACGTAACTCAAATATCTTATCATTACCCAGCTATAACCAATCCTTAAGTAAGATACAAAACCACGAAATAACTTTACAACAGAAGAAGGATACATAATAATAAACTGATGCGGCGCGCATCTCGATTCCACCATATAATCAGTAACAATATGAACATTCACCCTTATTACTCCTTATGAATCCACCCGTATTCCTCCTATTGCGGCGTGCAATACGATCCCACCGTAAAATAACAATCCACCCTTATTACTCATCAATATATCACCCTTATTCCTTCTGTTACGGCGCACAACTCAATCCTACCATATCAGTACCAATCACACAATAAGAACAACAATTTCATAGTTTATCTCAAAACCTTCCACAATATTTAATCATCAAACCAAAGAACAGAAGGCTATACAATAATGAAACTTCGCTCCATTAATACTACATAGCGAGACCAACCAAAATATACCATGACACACTGATAAATCAACTTAAACCAATAATGAAATACAATGAAACTACGTAATGGTTAATACCTTCAATAAAGAAAATAACATCTAACAAGAAGTAATTAAATATGGAAAACCCAATAAGCATATAGTAGTAAAGACAAGAAAATGATTTACTGAACGGGGAAAAGAAATAAGCTTAAAAGATAATTTGGAGGCAAATAGGTACTCTTCATCTCACCTATATACCACACACATGGATTTTCACATACCAATTAAGTCGGGGATTCCTAATCCCTCAAGTCAAAGTTAGAGACAGCACTTACCTCGATCTGTAGTCCATTCATTGCTCAATTACCACTTTTTTCTAGATTCCACCTCCAATCCACTCACATCTAGTGATAATTAACTTAATTACATCAATTATCTCTAAAGAAATCAATTACAATGCATAGTTACAAGTTTCCCAATATTTCCCCCCAAAAGTAAAAAATTGACCTCGGGCCCGCTTTGTCAAAACTCGAGGTTCGGACCAAAACTCATTCACCCATTCACCCCCAAGCCCAAATATGTAATTAGTTTTTAAATCCGACTCCAGATCGAGTTCTAAATCCCCAATTCATAAAATCCCAAATTCTTCGAAAAATCCCTAATTCTAACATGAAAGAACAAGATTTAGGGCTAGAAATCTAATGGGTGTTAGTGAAAATTGAGGAAAATGAGTTAAAGAGCACAAACCTATGATTTGGTGTTGAAATCCCTCTTCATAATTTCTCATAGGTCGAGTTCTAATGAAAGAGTTGTGAAATTTTTGAAGAAATCTCGTGCTAGTTCTGTTTTAAATAACTGGATAGGCCTTATTCGTGCTCGCGAGAGGCCTATCACATTTGCGAAGCTATGGCCCTATTGGCCTAGGCATTCGCAAGAAACCCTCCACATTCGCGAAGGCATAGTCCCCCCTAGCTCCGCGTTCGCGAGCCAAGTGTCGCGTTCGCGATGAGTTATTCCCCCCAGGTCCCACGCTTCGCGTTCGTGATAGCCTGGTCGCATTCACGAAGAGTAATGCCCCCAATGCTTCGCATTCACGTCGAAGGAATTCTCCGTTAGACCAACTTACTCTTCGCGTTCGCGAGAGTCTCTTCGTGAACGCGAAGAAAAAGATGCCAAATGATAGTTGAAGCCAAAAATACCAGATTTTTCAAGCCTAAAACATCCTGTAGCCTATCCGAAACTCACCCGAGCGCTCGGGGCTCCAAACCAAACATGATCACAAGTCTAAAAATATCATATAAACTTGCTCAAGTGATCAAATCTCCAAAATAACACCTAGAACTACGAATTTACCACCAAATTGCATGAAATTTTCAAGAAAGTTCTAAAACTTCTATTTTCTCAACCGAAGGTCCGAATCACGTCAAATCTGTCCCGTTTCTCAAAATTTTAGAGATTCGGTATAAATATCATAACAGACCTATACCGGGCTACGAAACCAAAATACGGACTCGATATCAACGGGATCAAATATTAACCAAATTCTTAAAATCATTATAATTTCAGTCTTACAATTTTTATCAAAAAAAAATTTCTCGGGCTAGGGACCTTGGAATTCAATTTCGGGCAAATGCCTAGGACTCATATTTTACTACAGATCCACCAGGACCATCAAAGTATGGGTCCGGGTCAGTTTTCTTAAAACGCTGACCGAAGTCAACAATATTGACTTTTTAGGCCAACATTATTATTTCATCAATTTTCTACATAGAAGCTTTTCTGAAACGCGCCCGGACTGTGTAACCAAATCGAGGAGAGATAAAATGAGGTTCTTTTAAAGGCCTCAAAACATGGAATCGAAATCTAAAACATAAGATGACCCTTTGGGCCATCATAGATGAAAATTCGATAAATATCGACAAGCACTACTAAAAATTCATATAGTTGCATTTGTGGAATCCATATACGCAAGGTCACATTCACATACAAGCACTACTACAAATTCGGTAAATACCGACCAGAAACCTATCCAAACACGCTTGGTCGCTATTTTGATGGTGTTTTTAATATACCCACCAAGGTTGGTTGGTATGTTAAAATGACAATCTGAAGAATTTAAAATATTTCTCGACCAACTTTCATTGGAAACATATTTTTATAATTTAATTACTTTGGTCGGTAAATGAAAAAACATATATTTTTTTAAAAATATTAAAATTTAACAATACCGACCGAAGTTGGTTGGTAAAGTTGAATTCTAGGAGTTCCTTGTTCGTTAACCGACTAACTGTGGTCAGTAATTGTAATTTGTTTTATTGATTACCGACCAACTATGGTTGGTAATTTGCAAAAAAAATATTTTTTAATTAAAAACCGGCCAACTTTGGTTGGTTTTCTGGGTTTTAAATTTGGCATAAAATGCCTATTTTGGAAGCTACACCACCTGCCAGCATTCCAATACACCTAATAGCAAACATACAACAACAACACAACAATCAATGAATACATTAAAACTAACAAATTAAAGTTCAATTGAACATAAAAATCCAAAACCAAGTTAAAACTTATTGCAAATAGTTCAAAACGGATTCTATTTTCTAGTTCAAAGTATATAAAAGTCAAGGAGTGTTTTGTACAACAATCATCACCGTCGGATGAACTTTTATCTAAAAGACAGTGATAGGAAGTGTCTTGTGGAGGACGGGAAGAACGACCACTGGGTGGACGGGAAGAACGACCACTTGGTGGACGGGAGGAACGATCATGTGCAGTCGGGCCTCTGGCGATGACTCACGAGACTGGGGAAACGGAAAAACTCCAGTAGATAGGAGAGTTCTGATCTGAGCTTTGTGAGAACGTAATTTTTGCCCGAATAATAATATTCCTACAAAAGTCACAAATGGATTTTCTTTTAAGTGTTTTTATTTTTTAGGAATTTATAGTAATTGTTTGCATTTAGTTAGATTTTGGTGCTTATAAAATATTTAGAAGAAATTATGGAAAATACCCTAAAATGTTCAAATTTCATGCATTGCATTTTTAGGTTTAAGTTGTTAATAGATTGCGTTATTAAATAAAATCAAAATATTGGCCATTTGTTACATTTTAGTTTTTAGTTTCAAATTAGTAATTTCTTTGCATTAGCTTTAAGTTAATTAATTATTTTTATATTTTGAATAAATAATTAATATGATTTTACAAATATTTTTGTATTTTAAATATATAATTAATGTGATTTTACAAATTAAATTTTAGTCTAGGGTTTTAGATAAAAGTT
>MU722143.1:0-47849 GCA_026770625.1 Nicotiana glauca
ATCTAATTCTAGTAACAATTGAAGTAGTTCTTTTCTATATATAAAAAAATTATATAAAGAATTTCTACATTAACAAATTACTCAAAATCTAACTTAACATGAAAAAAAAAGGTAAAATAAATCAGTTTTTTAGACGAGACTTTGATCTAGCAGTAATAACAAAACGTGTAATGTATAAATTAGAACGGATTCAGATGAGGTTAAAAAAACTTGATCACTCGTGTCCATAATAAGTGACCAAATTTACTTTGGGCACACTCATTAAGAAAATACTAAATTCTAGATAAAAATAGGTAGTGTGACTAAACTATCCTTAATTAAATGTTGCAGTATAGTTATAGTAGCACTTACTTCTCTTCTCAAATGTGAGAAGTAAATGACTTTTTAGGGATACGTACATTAGGGTAATTTTGAAAACACAAATTGAATTTTTTCTTGATTATATAAATGGACACTTATTTTGGACCAAAATAAAAAAGCAAATTGATCATTTATTATGGACCGGAGGAGGTAATATTAAGTAGATAAGAATAGAAGAACAATTGAGTTTTAATTGACTCTAGTCGTTTGGTTGGAATACAATTTATACCGGTATAAGTTATATTGGAATAAGTTATGTTGAAATTGTTGTTTATTCACTGTTTGGTATGTTGTATTAAGAACGACAATTGTATCATTTATAAGAAAAATGTATAAGTTGTACCGGTGCTAATTACTCCACCATTTGTACGGTATAAGTTATTCTGGTGTTAAAATTAACACCGGGATAACTTATACATGATTTGCTAACCAAGCAAAGTATTAAGGTGGTATTAGATTTTTATAACACCCATATACCTTATTATACCTCGTACCAAACGACCCATAAGTGATTTGTTTTTATCATAAAAAGGATGAGGTAAAGTAAACAGCTACCATTATTAACTACACAATAAAGTAAAGTATGATTTAAATCCTCTATTCCAACTAACAACAAAAATAAATTCTTTGGGGAAGGTGGGAGAGAGAGAGAGAGATTTTGGAAAGACTAATAAAGGTTTAACACAAAAGGCCAAAAAAGGGAGCTCATTTTCTCACAAATTCCATATTCTTTTAAAAATGACAAAAAGACAAATACAAAAAACAGTAAGGACAAAAACCAAACCCACGCATTGTCTACAAACGTAGCAATGAAGAAACTCTCACAAACCTGACACAACTCTCTCTCTCTCTCTCTCAAAACATCTTTAATTGAATCCTAAAAATAGAATCCCAATTCCTTATTTCCTCTCTCTTTCCTCCTTCAACAGCAAGTTAAAAAAGCAGAGTCTTGAACTAGTTTTAGCAAAGATTTTTCACTAAAGAAACTGACTTTATAGTGAATTGTTTAGTGCTTTTTTGTGGGGTTTTGTTGATTTGAATAACCCTTAAAGGAATTTGTTGTTCTTCTTCTATTTGGTAAGTTCTTGCCAAATTTAACTTTTGCTCTGTTTTTACTCTGTTTTCTACTTGGTGATTTTCAATAGCTAAGCCAAGATTTCATTTTTCCAATTCAAGCTTTTACCTTTCTGCTGAGCTTTTAAAATTTGAACTGAAATAATAGTGAATTCGGATTATTTCTGATTATTTGAGCTTTTTTTAGTATAGCAGCCACTTGGATATACTCACTCTCTTTGTGTCTCTTTTTCCCTCTCAGTTGTTCTTAGTACTTTGTCAATAGTTCATTTTGGAGCAAGGTGTGTATACGCACTATCCTACCTATACCCCACCCGTCGAATACTACCTGCCCAGACCCCACATGTGTTTGTTGTTGTTGATCCTTCCGAGACCCCACCTGTGAAATTATACTATATTTGTTGTTGTTGATCCTCCCTAGACACCATATATGGAATACTACCCTCTCCAAATCCTATCCGTGCAATTATACTGTGTTTGTCCTTGTTGATCCTCCCGGACCCCCCTTTGGAATACTATCCTCCCCAAATCTCACCGGCGAAATTAAACGGTCTTTGTTGTTTATTTATTGGAAAGTTTGTGTCTTGATTCAAAAAGTATTATTCATTCAACCACCCTGAGGTGTGTGAAGTGAACTTTTTAATACATTTGAATCAACAATTGCTATTTATTAGTTGTGACAATGTTACAAGATGATGGTTCATCATCTGTGACATCATCATCACCTCTTCAAATATTTCCAATGATGTCATTATCACCTGGTTTTAGTTCATCAAATCAGTGGCTTAAGGAGCTGAAATCTGAAGAAAGAGGGTTGTATTTAATACACCTTTTACTTGCTTGTGCTAATCATGTTTCTTCTGGTAATCTTGAAAATGCTAATATAGCATTTGACCATATTTCTCAACTTGTTTCTCCTAATGGAGATACTATGCAAAGAATTGCTTCATATTTTACTGAAGCATTAGCTGATAGGATTCTTAGAAGTTGGCCTGGTATTTATAAGGCATTGCGTTCGACTAAGTTATCGGTTGTCTCAGAAGATATTTTAGTTAGGAAGATGTTTTTCGAGTTCTTTCCTTTTTTGAAGGTTTCTTTTGTGGTTACAAATCAAGCTATAATTGAAGCTATGGAAGGTGAAAAGATGGTTCATATTGTTGATCTTAATGCTGGTGAACCCTTGCAATGGCGCGCGTTGCTTCAGGATTTAAGCGCGCGTCCTGAAGGACCGCCTCATTTGCGCATAACGGGGGTTCATCAGCAAAAAGAAGTGTTGGATCAAATGGCATATGTACTTACTGAAGAAGCAGAAAAGTTGGATATACCTTTTCAGTTTAATCAAGTAGTTAGCCAGTTGGAAGATCTTGATGTTGAGAAATTGCGCGTTAAAACTGGGGAGGCGCTTGCGATTAGTTCAGTTATGCAATTGCACACTCTTCTTGGACACGACAATGAGCCCCGAAAGAGATCCCCTTTGCCTTTTAAGCATTCAAATGGTGTTAACTTGCATAGGGCAGTGATCAACCAAAATACCTTAGGGGAGTTGCTTGAAAAAGATATGGGACATATACCTAATGGTTATAGTCCAAGTAATGACACAGCTTCATCGTCCCCGCTATGTTCAACAACAAAAATGGATGGTTTCCTCAATGCTTTGTGGGGTTTATCACCAAAAGTTATGGTGGTAACAGAACAAGATTCTAATCATAATGGAACAACTCTTATGGAGAGGCTATCGGAGTCGTTACATTATTATGCTGCATTATTCGATTGTCTAGAATCCACATTGCCAAGAACATTATTGGAGAGATTAAAGGTGGAAAAGATGCTATTAGGTGAGGAAATTAAGAACATTATAGCATGTGAAGGACTCGAACGAAAGGAGAGGCACGAGAAGCTCGAAAAGTGGTTTCAAAGATTTGATGTAGCTGGTTTTGGAAATGTGCCTTTGAGTTATTATGCTATGTTACAAGCAAGAAGATTATTGCAAAGTTATAACAGTGAAGGATACAAGATCAAAGAAGAGAATGGTTGTGTGGTGATTTGTTGGCACGATCGAGCTCTTTTTTCAGTTTCATCTTGGAGATGTAGGAAGTAAGACTAGACTTAGTTCTTATTGTGAGGTTTTCCATTATCTCTTCTGTTTCTTTTGTAACATAATCTGTAGGATGAACTTTTGTTAGTGAGACTGACATTGACATGTTTGAGTTATTCTATCATCTTTTTTAATCTCATGCAAGTTTCTGCAGTTTTTGAATTTCCAATTTGATGAGACTCAACCAAGACTAAGTTGCTCGGATACTAGTACGGGTATTCGATACGGGTGGAGGTCAGATGATGTAAATTCTAAGATTTGGCGATATGGATCCTAGTATGAATACGGGTGTGGAAATCCAGCTAAAAATAATTCAAAAATATAAAAATATATTTAAATTATGATAAATTTTGTGGAATACTTACGTATAACTTGTAAAGTGTGTTATCACTTTTTTATCTCAAGTTGTAGTTAAGTAAATGATTGATTTCCTAGATAAAAGATGCTATTTTCTTCAAATTTATCCTAGTTTTGGTTTTGATTTCGGGAATCAAATTGTATCTTGTCTCAAATTTTTCCCTTCGCCGTGGTCAAAGTACCCAAAATTGTTTGACCAAATCTCGTACGCATCGCATACCCACACTCATACTAGTATCGTCTCAATACGGGTGTGATATCTAAATTGTTGTGTCGGAGCAACTTAGAACCAAGATGATGTTTTCTTAATATTCTTGTATAAAGTCGTATTCCTTTGTTTTGTGTTTGTCTTTGTGACAACAAGATAAGCTTTCTGGTTCTAAATGATAGTTGCAGGTTAGAATAATCTGCTATAACTAGCAAAGAATTAGATTCCACTTGCTCTAATTTGTTTGGAAATAATAAACAATTTGAGCATGTAACCACAATTGGATATAGGCATTGGAATTCTTAAGGTTTTCTTTTTTTGATTCGTTGCTCAATATTCGTCTTTATGGGATCAATATTCTAAATGGTGAATTTCTTTTGATATCCATTTCATTTTATACGACAAAATAAATATGTGTATCACCTTCTTTTTCCGTAGATGAGATTAGAATGAAAGGTATTTATTTTGACATCTCGTTTTTCTGGCTTGCTCTTTCAAATAAAATTTTTTATTTGAGTTCTTTATCTACCTGATATGGGCTATTACCTTTGAGGCAACTACTTGAAATCCATTAGCTATAGCCAAAAAGTTCTTTGCTTAATCGAAGCGAAAGAAATGACATGTAGTAAAAAATATTTGCGGACGCGAAGAAATAAAAATACAAGACTAATACTAATGAAATCGGCATGAAAATGAGACACACCCGCTTAACCACTATTCTTCTATCCTAATTGTTATAGGCTTATAGCATGTTTGGCTAAGCTTCTAAAATTTGCTTATTTTGAAAAATGCTTTTGTCAACAAAAAAAAAGTACTTTTGGTAAGAAGTAGTTTGTGTTTGGCTAATTAATTTGAAAAGGGCTTCTAAGCAACAATTAATATTTGACCAAACTTTTAGAATGTGTTTTTAAGTGTATTTTTCTCAAAAGCACTTTTGGAGAGAAGCTAATTTTCTGCTTCTCCAAAACTGCTTCTGCTTATACTCAAAAGCACCTTTTTTTTTCCTTCAAAAAGCTAGGCCAAACACTTTAATTTTGGCAAAAAATCACTTTTGACTAAAAAAATATTTTTGGCCAAAACATAAGCTTGGTCAAATAGGCTATTAACTTCTGACCCATCTATGGTCATGTCATCAGTAAGCTAAGTAAGCTGAAATAGCATCCTTGAAATAATGCCTATAAAAAATTATAACAACAACCTCAACGTCTTTGCCACAAGTTTAATTACTAGAGCAATTAAGATCATGTGCGAGAGGTGTGCGTGACATTATTAATTGGATAACATGGTTTATGAGGTTCAATATGATTAGAAATGATGATATTCGAGAGAAGGTGTGTGTGGTTCCCATTGATGACAAGATGCGGGAAGCGAGCCTTAGATGGTTCGGGCATGTACACATGAGAAACCCAGATGCTCCGGTAAGAAGGTGTGAGCGGCTGGTTGTGGAGGGCACGAGAATAGGTAGAGGGCGGCCTAAGAAGTATTGGGGAGAGGTGATTAGGCAGGACATGGCGATACTTCAGATTTCCGAGGACATGACACTTGATAGGAAGATGTGGAGGTCGTGGGTATGAGGTAGTTGAGTCTTGCCTTACTTCACACCGTTGTTAGTCTAGTCTAGTAGGGTTTTTGTCTAAAATATCTAGTGACAATGTTGTTCTTACTCTTTCGCTTTACAGTGCCAGACCTATTTACTAGCTATTACTTTTGCTTTGCATCTTTCTTCTCGATTTCATGATGTTCCTATTTTTCTATGATTTATGTGGTGATACTGATATTGTCTCCTTTTATCTTTTTGTCCTCTTGAGCCAAGAGTCTTTCGGAAACAGTCTCCTATACCATGCTGTTGTTGTTGGTGGTGGTGGTTTATAAGGTTCGATTCATCAACGCATTTTTCCGAGTTAATCGTGGTATTTGAATCAGTTTACACTCACCTCAATTATTCCATTACGTTCATATTATCTCTCACCTGTCACATGTATCCAGTAACTCACTTACACTGATCCCAATCTCACTTGTATATCACTAATTAACTTAAATATCTACTTTACCTTCCACCAATAGCTAAGCATAATTTATACTATGCATTTCTGTCCCTCTTTGTTGCCTCCAAGTAAATGTGACGTTTGGTTTCACATCGAATGTCAAATGGGCCACTGGATTTGAGATTGAGATTTCTCCTAGAGAAATTCAAAAATAGTCAGATTTACCATTGGTCGTTGAAAAATAGCCAAGTTTTAAAAGTTATCGAAATTTAGCCACTTTAAATCTGAGCGAAAACACTGTTCAAAATCCGGAAAAATACGTCCGCAAATTTTACGTGAATTCCAGCATAAGTATGCTTGAACTCCCGTAAATTTTACGGGAGTTCTAGGATAACTATGCTGGAACTCCCGCAAATTTTACGAGAGTTCAAGCATAATTATGCTGGAACTCTCGCAAATTTTACGGGAGTTCCAGCAAGNCTAAACGCTGACTATTTTTCATTGACCAGTATAAAAACTGACTATACGGCTATACCGTGATATTTTAACAATTTCTCCAAGTAAATTTGGGCCTGTCAGAAAATGGGCCGTCCTGGCCCATTTGGGACTGGTCTGGCCCTTTTTACCTAATCGGGCCTAATTGGCAGCCCAGTTGACATGTTCAGATATTGGCCCTTTTTGAAAGATTGTTTAGGTACTATTGGATGAAAAGGCAAAAATTGGAAATATTTATTTTGCATATTTCTTTTACCTCCATAAACATATCTTCATCAGCAGTGAACATATAACAAATTCATTCCCATTTTCAATGGAATTGAAACAAATCCGTAACAAATTTTCTACCAAACGAAGATCATAAACATGAGGAAAAATTGGTTATTTGGGAAGACGAGCTCAAGAAAAATGAGTTTATTCTCCTGATATATTCTTCGCTCGTGAAATGTATTACGAAATTTCTTTAATTTTTTCAAAGTTCCAACAAAAATAAAGAGAAAAAAGCTGCAGATTTATCTTCATTCTTTTATGATTTTTTCAAGCATCTAAAAATATAAAATCACATTTTCTTCATTGGAGTAGAACATTAATATATATAACAAAATATATTATCAGAAAATCTATGGGTTCACTTATATGGGAAAAATCTATCTATGTAGTGTATGACTCGAAAGTTAACAAACACTTTGCAAGTACATACAATCAAAAATAGATCAAAGGTAAATCGTAATCGAAAATAATAAGACCTATAAATGTGATTTATAAATCTGATCGCTTTTGAAAGATTGAGTGTTCGAGAGAATAAGAGATAGAGAGAGAAAGAGAGAGAGCTTGTATTAGAAAAGATCTGATCCCCTTTACACCATTGAGATCCTCCTTTATATAACAGGAGAACCCCCTCGAAATAATAAAATAATACAAGGGTAGGTCACGTATCTTTGAGGGGACGACGAGACTTAGGAGCACATTTTCGCTCCGACATTCTGAGGTCGTACCCTCACTACGACTATTGCTTAGTCATGGGTCGTTGCTACCGCAATGGGCAGAATTTGATCCTATATAGTTAGTCCCTCCGTTCGTTGGTGACGTTACGAAATGCGCCGCCGATGGACGGAACCGTGAACCTTGTACTGGGAAAATTTTGACCATGTTTGGAGATGCCGATGTGAAGGGGCGACCATTTGAATCTGTTGATATATTGGCGCGCAAGCCCTTCCCTGAAATAACGTCACCGTATGCAGGCGTCATCATTACGCGTGTTCCCGAGGAAGTACAAAAAATATTCTGATGCTTGGTTTTCAGCACCTGTTTGGGTTTTGCCTCTTCGATTTCAATGCTACTCATCCCTATAAATAGGGAAATGGTTCAATTTAACCTAGCTTTAGATCATTTGCAAAAGTTTTCCGACTATTTCAAGAAAAACGCCTCCTTTTTACGAAAACCCACCGATTTGGTAAAAGTATGCTTGTGGTTGTGTAGTACATCACTCCGTAATCGGAAATCATGACAAAACCTAAACGTGATAACGCTCCGGGGGCTCGTAACAATAAATCATCTGACGTACCGCCTCCATCCGGCGGTAATAAGGGGGAGAAAGGGGAGGTTCTCACCCCTCTTACTGTAAATAACGTACTCCCAAAGCAACTCCTCGTAAGGAGAGAGACTTTCAACGGGATTCTCCCGAACAACCTTGGGAGAAATCTGAGTTAAAACAAACTGATTTAGACCTTCTTCGTACGTCGTGTGATATACCCGCTCACGTGGAGATAGTTCTAGCAGGAGAGGATTACGCGAACGCCCACAGACCAGGGTATTGTACGTTCTACGAATATCCTTTTCTGATCGGCTATGGCCTCCCCATTCTTCCATTGGCGGAAGAACTCTGCCATTTCTACAATATGTGTCCCACCCAACTCACTCCGTATACCCTAAAGGTGTGTAGGGTAGTGTCTACATACGCGGAGCTGGCTGGGTTGGAGGTCTCTGTCCACCACCTTTTGTAGCTATTCAGCGCCAGTTAACTAAAGGGTACCATGCTGCATTTAAAATCGTGGCTCGAAGGGGTTGATCGTGCAAACCAACGATCGGCCTAACCAGGGCTATTAGCGTAGATATTTCTTCATCGGGACGGAATACCTGGTGTCCAATCCCGTCGGACTCCCTGAGGGGTGGAATTCGAGACGTAAGTATTCCTATCCGTTGAGTCATTTATTGTACGTGACTTTAGCGGTTCCGACTATATCATCCTTATGATTTCTTTGTTACTTTGCAGCAATAGCTCACATTCCTCGGTTCATAATCGATATTAAGCAATGGGTATCCGATTTGCTGCCTCTCGCGAAAGAGACCTGTACGTGGGCAAAATTCATTGAACGTTACGGCCCTGCGAGCCCTTCAGGTATTTCTTCGACTTTAGTTAGTCGCTTTCGCAGACTTCGTTAACTAAATCACTTTTGTTGCCAGGTCGAAGTGCTCCTAGGAGGAGGGCGAAGACACACACCTCCTCCCGATCAGATGTTGGTCAGGATACGCAGGAGATACTTTACGCATCTGTTAGGGAGGGGGTGATCGTTGCCTCCTTACAAGAGGCAGCTCCTGCGAAGGTGGCTACAAGTGAGGCGAGGCCATCGACGTCGTCTCCGCAACCTGCGGATGAGCCTTCTGAGGGCGAGGAGCCCGAGGAGAGAAAAAGGAGGAGGCTCATAACGGGTAAGGCGGTGGAGACGGGAGATGAAGAGAGGGACATGCCTCGTCAAACAACTAGGCCCGTCTTCATGGTCGATGCCATCCATTCAGGGAGGCCGGCCAACCAGATACATGCTAATGTTGGTACCAGCTCGACTCGTGTTGCTGAGGGTGGCTCATCACCCCTTATTGGTGGAAAGGCTGGGGGACCAACTGCTGAGGCCGCCCACGGGAACATGGGTGAGATGGCGAAAAACCCTGCACGTGTGGAGATGACAGCAGACGGATTTGGCCGTCGCATCATGATTCCAGGGGCTTACAACTTGTTACAGCACAGCGAGCGGGGCTGCGCTAGAGATGGATCTACTGCGTGCTGCCCCTGAGCGTGAGATGCTGAGTGTTGTCAGCGATGCGGAGCTATCTCGGACGGTTGCCGGCATGGCATTACAGGTAACTTCTCCGTTCTTCCGTATGTCCTGAAGTTGATTTCGATGCATACTAACTCACATGCATGTATATATATTCTTTTTTTAGACCCTGGTTTTGGAAGTAGAGAGAAGGCGTCGTAAGGAGAAGAAGGCGACCGTTTTTGATAAGATGGTGAAAAGGTATAAACGATATCGCTCCAAGCATCAAGCGGCGACGGATCTTTTCCGACAGGATCCAAAATTCCAGGTGTTCCGGGAGGGCCTCGAACAGAGGGATGCACAATTGAGCTGTAGGGCGGCGGAGCTGGAGAAAACGGACGAGGAGTTGATAAAGGCGGTGGCTCGTAATAGCGAGCTGGAATCACTCCTCAAGCTGAGGGAGAAGGAGTTGGAGCTCGGACGCGGAGTGACAGCGGAGGTAACTGATCTTCATCGTATGGTGGCAGCTTTGATAGCCGAGCTCGAAGCTAAGGTGGCCGAGATCAACGTCCTCAAGCGTACTGACCTGCCACGGCTTGAGGACGCGGCCCAAGATGCACACGAGATGTGGATATATGCAGAAGCTAAATTGTACGTGTATAAAAAACTTCTTGTTGCGGAACGTGCCTTTGGGAGGAAGTTCAAGAGCATTGGCGCGAGGCTCGTGCCGCCCGTGTAGCTTGTGGGTATAGCTCCGACTCTCCTGACCAAGAGGGTTACACTTCGGAGGACGTCAAACGGCTAGAGTCCGACCCATGGTTTAATGAGGCTTACCGCGATGGTCAAGAAGGGGGGCGAGCGGATGGCGATGACAAACCTGGCGAGGCCCCTTAGGAATTGTATAGGTTTTGCCCCTTTTTTTTTGGAATGTAACGGGAGTCCTTCATGGGACTAAATGTATTATAGTGAAAGAATTATACTTGTGTTGCTCTTCTTTTGTGTTGTTCATTGTTTATGCATTGTTTGTCACCGTCGGAGTTGGCCGGTGCATCGGTTGTGAGAGCTTTTGACCCGTAGGATGTAATTTTAACTTTTGATGAAGCGTTATTGTCACGACCTGAATTTTCCACCATCGGGAGTCGTGATGGCGCCTACTGTCGGAGCTAGGCAAGTCAAGCATTAAAACCTTTTCGGATAACAACACAACAGTAATAACAATAATAAACCTTTAAATAACAGCGGAATTCTTTTATAACATAAATAAATGGAAACCCAAAATACGGAAGTTAATATTTCTCTACCCAAGACTGGAGTCGCTACCTCACGAACCACTAAATAGTGCTACAAACAAGCCTGAATAGAAAATACATAATGTCTGTCTCGGTACAATGAAAACAAACTGAAAATATGGAAAGGGACTTCGGCCTGCGAACGCCAGCTAGGATACCTCGTAAGTCCCTGGATTGAAGTCAGCTCCCGATCAGTATACTACTGTTGTGGTCCAAAAGCTGCTCAGGTACTGTGATCTGTGCAAAAGAGCACAAAAGTGTAGCATCAGCACAATCGACCCCATGTGCTGGTAAGTGCCTGGCCTAACCCAGGCGAAGTAGTGACGAGGCTAGACAGGACTACCAAAACAACCTGTGCAGTTCAATATATATATATATGCAATAACAGGTAAAAAATACCAAAACTAAACAGTTAAAAGGGGAGGGAAGCATGATATAGGGGAGTACCATCCGGATGTAAAAGTCATCAAGTTAAGTAAGAAATAGGGCACAATAATAATTAACAAAAGCAAGAAAATTAACAGTTGCACGGCATCAACCTTCGTGCTTTTACTCTCATTCTCTCCCAAATCAATCAAATAAAATGCACGGCATCACCCTTCGTGCTTTCCCTCACATAACTCTCATTTCATGGCACGGAATGATCCTTCGTGCAATTATCATCAAATCAGAGCATGGAATGTCCCTCCGTGCATAAATAATCAAAACATGGCACGGAATGACCCTTCGTGCATTATCACTCATCCTCACCCAAACAACAATCACAACCAAACGGGTGAGGGAATAAACAAATAATAAGAAATGTCCCGGCAAGGGAAAACACAGTTAAACAGCTGAATCCCAGCAAGGGAATAACAACAACAACTTTCACATCCTGGCAAGGGAGATAATCAATATACTCAAACCATCCCGGCAAAGGATTAATCATATCTCTTCCCATTTATTTTATTTCTTACTCAATAGTATTTTTATCGTTCGATCCAACGCTCCAAAGAATTCACAATTCATAATTAATCCTCATACTATTCACGTTATGTAGAATTCATCAATTAGCATGGAAGAATCCCAACAATATCAGAATAAGTACAAACAGAGACCCACGGTCATACTAGACACCGGTGTATAGATACTCGTCACCATGCCTATGCACCGTACTTGATCATTTAGCAATTAGCAATTAATAACACTATAATCCTATTCCCTCAAGCCAAAGTTAGATCAAACACTTACCTCAAATGCTCCAAAAATCCACTAAAGCCTCTAGTATAGCTTTACCCCTCGAATTCACCACAAACCGCTCGAATCTAGTCACAAATTACTTGAATGTATCAACAAATGCTAATTGAATCAACTTGAATGCATGAAAATGAATTTTCCAAATTTTTACTCAAAAATTCCCAAAATGCCCCGGGCCCACGTGGTCAAAACCCAAGGTTCGAACCAAAACCCGGTTACCCATTCCCCTACGAGTTCATATCTATTATTTGTTTTGAAATCGGACCTCAAATTGAGGTCCAAATCACCAATTTTAAGAAAACCTAGGCTCTACCCAAAATCCCCATTTTTACCCATGGAAATCCTTGATTTTAAGATAAAAACATGTTTAATGATGTTAGAGATTGAAGAAATTAAGTAAAAGTTGACTTACAATTGATTTGGAAGAAGGTTTGTGCTAGAAAATTCGCCTATGGAGTTTCTGTTTTGAAAGAATGAATAAATGAGGTGAAAATTCGTCTAAGTATGAAAAATGCAGACCTCAGTTATGGGACCCTTCCATGTTTGGGAATTGCAAATAATAGTTTGCATTTGCGAACAACGAGCCTCCGAGCAGACTTCGCATTTGTGAAGAAAAACATCGCATTTGCGACTGGGCGGCCCTCGCATTTGCCAAAATTGTCGCATTTGCGACCCAAGCAGAGATTTCCCCTTTTCGCATTTGCGATGGAGGATCCACAATTGTGAGTCTCGCATTTGCGAGAAATCTTTCGCAAATGCGAAATTACCAGACATGACCTGCAAATTTTTTTTTCTTTCCAAAATTCAAAAATGCAACCCGCGGCCTATTCAAATCTCACCCGAGTCCTTGGGGCTCCAAACCAAACATGCACACAACCTCAAAAACATCCTACGGACTTACTCGTGCGATCAAATCGCCAAAATAACATCAAAATCAATGAATTAAGCCTCAAAATCATCATTTTCATTTCAAACTTCTTAAACTTTCAAGTTTGGAACTTATAGTCCGAAATACGTCAAATGGCGTCCGATTTCGACCACAGATAGTGCTTAAATCGTATATAAGACTTGTACCGGGCGTCAGAACCAAAATACGAGCCCGATACCATAGTCTTTTAATCAATTTTCGTTTCCAATTTCCTTAATTAATTTCAGCAAATAATTTCACAGAAAAATTCATTTCTCGGGCTTGGGACCTCGGAATTCGATTCTGGGCACACGCCCAAGTCCCATATTTTTTTACGGACCCTCCGGGACCGTCAAATCATGGGTCCGGGTACCCAAAATATTGACAGAAGTCAATATTATGCATATTAATATCAGAATTCACCATTTTTTACACATAACTCATATATAAGCTTTCCGGCTATGCTCTCGAACTGCGCACGCAAATTGAGGCAAGTAAAAATGAGGTTTTCAAGGCCTCGAAAGTGCAGAATGAAAGAGAAACACGGTGATGACCCTTTGGGTCGTCACATTCTCCACCTCTAAAACAACCGTTCATCCTCGAACAGACAAAAGAAAGAAGTACCTGAGTCAGGAAATAGATGAGGATAACGGCTCTGCATATCAGACTCGGACTCCCAGGTCGATGCCTCAGGAGGCTGATCTCTCCACTGGACACACACTGAAGGAAAACTATTCGACCTCAACTGTCGAACCTACCGGTCTAGAATAGCTACCGACTCCTCCTCGTAAGACAGATCCTTGTCTAACTGGACAGTGCTAAAATCTAACACGTGGGCTGGATCGCCGTGATACCTCCAAAGCATGGACACATGAAACACTGGATGCACGGCTGACAAGCTGGGTGGCAAGGGCAAGTCTATAAGCCACCTCTCCCACATGATCTAAAACCTCAAATGGGCCAATGAACCTAGGGCTAAGCTTGCCCTTCTTCCCAAATCTTATCACACCCTTCATAGGCGACACTCGAAGCAAGACCTGCTTACCAACCATGAAAGCTACATCTCGAACCGTACGATCCGCATAACTTTTTTGCCGCGACTGAGCCGAACGAAGCCTGTCCTGAATGATCTTGACCTTATCCAAGGCCTCTTGAACTATATCTGTACCCAATAATCGAGCATCTCCCGGCTTAAACCATCTGACTGGATACCGACATCGCCTACCATACAACGCCTCATATGGAGCCATCCGAATGCTGGATTTGTAGCGGTTGTTGTAGGAGAACTCTGCTAAAGGCAAAAACTGGTCCCACGAGCCTCCAAAATCAATGACACAGGCTCGGAGCATATCCTCCAATATCTGAATAGTCCTCTCGGACTGGCCGTCCGTCTGAGGATGGAACGCTGTGCTCAACTGAACCTGGGTGCCTAACTCCTGCTGAACTGCTCTCCAGAAGCGCGAGGTAAATTGCGTACCCCGGTCCGAAATTATAGATGTTGGCACCCCATGAAGGCGAACAATCTCTCGGATGTAGATCTCGGCTAACCTCTCCGATGAATAAGTGGCTGCAACAGAAATAAAATGAGCTGACTTGGTCAGCCTATCGACAATGACCCAAATAGCATCAAACTTCTTCTGAGTCATCGGAAGTCCAGTAACGAAATCCATGGTAATCCTCTCCCACTTCCACTCGGGAAGCTCAATCCTCTGAAACAAACCACCATGCCTCTGATGCTCATACTTGACCTGCTGACAGTTCAAACACCTAGCCACATATGCAATAATATCTTTCTTCATCCTACGCCACCAATAATGCTGCCGCAAGTCCTGATACATCTTCGCGGCACCTGGGTGAATAGAATACTAAGAACTATGGGCCTCCGCTAAGATCAACTCTCGAATCCTATTGACATTGGGCACACAAACTCGCCCCTGCAACCCCAAAACACCATCATCATCTAAAGTCACCTTCGTGGAACCTCCATACTGCACCGTGTCTCTCAGGACACACAAATGAGAATCATCAAACTGCCGATCACGGATACGCTCCAATAATGAAGAACCAGCGACCATGCAAGCTAACACTCTGCTAGGCTCATAAATGTCCAACCTCACAAACTGATTGGCCAAGGCCTGAATATCCAAGGCAAGTGGTCTCTGGCTGACCAGAACATAAGCAAGGCTACCCATGCTGACAGACTTCCTACTCAAAGCATCGGCCACCACGTTGGCTCTCCCCAGGTGGTACAAAATAGTAACATCATAATCCTTCAATAGCTCCAACCACCTCCGCTGCCTCATGTTCAACTCCTTCTGCTTGAACAAGTATTGCAGACTCTTGTGATGAGTGTACACCTCACACGTCACACCATATAAGTAATGCCTCCAAATCTTCAAAGCATGAACAATGGCTGCCAACTCTAGATCATGAACCGAATAATTCTTCTCGTGGATCTTCAATTGCCTCGAAGCATAAGCAATGACTCTGCCATCCTGCATCAATACTGCTTCAAGCCCAATACGGGAAGCATCATAATAAACTATATAAGGCCGTGAGCTTGAGGGCAAAACCAATATCGGTGTCGTAGTCAGAGCTGTATTGAGCTTCTGAAAGCTCTCCTCACACTCGTCTGACCACCTGAACTGGGCACCCTTCTTGGTCAACCTGGTGATCGGTGCTGCTATGGATGAAAACCCCTCCACGAACGGACGGTAATAACCTGCTAGCCCTAAGAAACTCCGAATCTCAGTAGCTGATGCTGGTCAATGCCAATTCTTGACTGCCTCAATCTTCTTCGGGTCCACCTGAATACCTTTTGTTGATACGACATGACCCAGAAATGCAACCAAATTCAACCAGAACTCTCACTTTGAGAACTTAGAATACAATTGACTATCCTTCAGAGTCTGAAGGACCACTCTGAGGTGCTGCTCGTGCTCCTCCTGGCTGCGAGAGTACACCAGAATATCATCAATAAAGGTTATCACGAACAAGTCTAGATAAGGCTTGAACACTGAGTTCATCAACTCCATAAATGTCGCTGGGGCATTGGTCAACCCGAATGACATGACCAAAAACTCATAATGCCCGTATCGAATGCGAAATGCTGTCTTAGGGACATCAGACGCCCTAATCCTCAGCTGATGGTAGCCAGATCTCAAGTCTATATTTGAGAGCACCTTTGCACCCTGAAGCTGGTCAAATAAATCATCAATTCTCGGCAGTGGATACTTGTTCTTTATCGTCACCTTGTTCAATTGCCGGTAACCAATGCACATCCTCATCGATCCGTCCTTTTTCTTCACAAATAACACTGGCGTACCCCAATGAGAAACACTAGGTCTGATAAAACCCTTCTCTAGCAAATCTTGCAACTGGTCCTTTAACTCTTTCAACTCTGGCGGGGCCATGCGATACGGCGGAATAGAAATGGGCTGCGTTCCCGGGGCCAGATCAATACAGAAATCAATATCCCTGTCAGGCGGCATACCCGACAGGTCTGAAGGAAAAACCTCGGGGAATTCCCGAACAATAGAAATATAGTCAATGGAAGGAACCTCTGTGCTGGGATCGCGAACATACGCCAGATAAGCTAAACACCCCTTCTCGACCATACGTCGTGACTTTACATATGAAATAACACTGCGGGTGGCATGACTGGGGGTCCCTCTCCACTCCAATCAAGGCAAGTCTGGTAAAGCCAAGGTCACGGTTTTGGCGTGACAATCCAAGATAGCATGATACGGGAATAACCAATCCATCCGTAATATAACATCGAAATCTACCAAGTATAAAAGTAATAAATCAACACGGGTCTCAAGACCCTCAAACACTACCACATAGGAACGATGAACTCGGTCGACCACTATAGAATCACCTACCGGTGTAGATACATAAATAGGGATACCCAAAGCATTACTAGGCATAGCCAGGTGGGGTGCAAAATAAGACGACACATATGAATACGTAGACCTAGGGTCAAATAGCACTGAATCATCCCTATCACATACCAGAATAGTACCTGTAATAACAGTATCTGAAGACTCAGCCTATGGCCTAGCTGGCAAAGCATAACACAGGGGCTGGGTCCCACCTCTCTAAACCATGTCTCTGGGATGATCGGCTACTGGATGACCCCTACCTCTACCGATCCTAGCTCTACCTCTACGATCTCTACCTCCACCTCTATGATCCCTACCCCCGCATCTAGCTGGTTGGGCAAGTTCTGGATCACATGATACCTGAATCATGGGGCGAGGACCCTGCTGCTGAGAGCTGCCTAAGGCTCGAGGGAAAAACCTAACAATGTGATTGGGGTCACCACAACCATAACAAGACCTCGGCTGTTGCGACTGCTGGCCCTGTCGACCTGAATATCCTCCCCGGAAGCTCTGAAGTGGGGGTGCACTGATGGGCTGCTGATCAGAATAATGTTGTTGAGGACCACCACTGCCTGGAGTACTATGGCCTCTACCATAAGAATCCCTACCTCCAGACAAGGTACCACTGAACCTACCCGAATGATGAGGCCTCTTATCCAACACATGACCACCTTCTCGTGCAAGGGCCATCTCAACTCGGCGGGCCGCATTGGCCGCCTCCTAAAAGGACATCTCACTACCATCCCCCATCGCCATCTGGAGGCGGATCGGCTGAATCAATCCATTAATAAACCTCTGAACCCTCTCTCGCTCTATGGGGAGTATAACAATAGCATGGCGTGCCAAGTCAATGAATCAAGTCTCATACTATGTAACTGTCATGGAGCCCTGCTGGAGGCGCTCAAACTGCCTGTGAAGTTTCTCTTGCTGAGTGACTGAGAGAAACTTCTCCAAAAACTGACCCCATGTCAATGCTGGAGACCCTGCTGGTCTAGACAAACAATAATCCCTCCACCAAGTCTTGGCGGATACTGCAAGCCGGAAGGTGGCAAAATCGACCCCGTTCCACAATACCCATGGTCATAAGGATCTCATGGCAGCTGAATAAGAAATCCTGGGGATCCTCTGATGAAGCACCACTGAATGTGGTGGTGAAGATCTTGGAGAACCGATCAAGTCTCCACAAGGCATCCGAAGATATAGCCGCTCCATCACCAGCCTATGCTGCAATACCTGGCTGAGCTGTCACAGCTGGCTGAACCACTGGGATATGAGCTTGGGGATCTACCTGCTCCGGAGTACGTGTAGCAGAAATCTGAACCCCTCCTCCAGCCAGAGAAGTGGCTGGTTTTACTGGCAGCAAAACCGCTCTAGTGACACTCTCCATAAAGCCTGCCAATCTGACTAAAGCATCCTGAAGATTTCGGCTGACCATGACCCCTCCTGGGACCTGAGCTGGGCCCACTGGAGCTGCTGGAGCTGGAACCTCCTCATCATAGTCAATATGAGGCTCCACCTCTGGGACTGCTGCCCGGGGCTGAGCTCTGCCCCTACCTCAACCTCTGGCATGGCTCGGCCTTCCTTGCAGGAGCTGCTGCTGGGGGCTTGGGCTGTTGCGATGTAGAAGAAGAAACACGTGTTCTCGCCATCTGCGAAATAGCAGAGTAGAAAGACAATCAGTATTTGAGGAAAAGAATCGCACGACAAGAAAGAACAAAAGTGAAACTTTTCCTAACTCCGTAGCCTCTGGGGATAAATACAGACGTCTCCGTACCGATCCCTCAGACTCTACCAAGTTTGTCCGTGAGTAGCGAGACCTATGAAACCTAGAGCTCTGATACCAACTTGTCACGACCCGGATTTCCCACCATCGGGAGTCGTTATGGCGCCTAATGTCGGAGCTAGGCAAGCCAAGCATTAAAACCTTTTCAGATAACAACACAACAGTAATAACAATAATAAAATTTTAAATAAAAGCGAAAGTCTTTTATAATATAAATAGCTAGAAACCCAAAATACGGAAGTTAATATTTCTCTACCCAAGACTGGAGTCGCTACCTCACAAACCACTAAACAGTGCCACAAATAAGCCTTTATAGAAAATACATAATATCTGTCTCAGTACAATGAAAATAAACTGAAAATATGGAAAGGGACTTCGGCTTGCGAACGCCAGCTAGGCTATCTCGTAAGTCCCTGGATTGAAGTCAGCTCCCGATCAGTATACTACTGTTGTGGTCCAAAAGCTGCTCCGGTACCATGATCTGTGCAAAATAGCACAGAAGTGTAGCATCAGCACAATCAACCCTATGTTCTGGTAAGTGTCTGGCCTAACCCCGGCGAAGTAGTGACGAGGCTAGACAGGACTACCAAAACAACCTGTGCAGTTCAATATATATATATATGCAATAACAGGAAAAAATACCAAAACTAAACAGTTAAAATGGGAGGGAAGCATGTTATAGGGGAGTACCATCCGGATGTAAAAGTCATCAACTTAAGTAAGAAACAGGGCACAACAATAATTAACAAAAGCAGGAAAATCAACAGTTACACGGCATCAACCTTCGTGCTTTTACTCTCAGCCATCAAATAAAATGTACGGCATCATCCTTCATGCTTTCCCTCACATAACTCTCATTTTATAGCACGGAATGATCCTTCGTGCAATTATCATCAAATTAGAGCACGGAATGACCCTTCGCGCAAATATAACCGAAACATGGCACGAAATGACCCTTCGTGCATTATCACTCTTCCTCACCCAAACAGCAATCACAACCAAATAGGTGAGGGAATAAAAAAATAATAAGAAATGTCCCGGCAAGGGAAAACACAGTTAAACAGCTCAATCCCAGCAAGGGAATAACAACAACAACTTTCACATCCCGGCAAGAGAGATAATCAATATACTCAAACTATCCCGGCAAGGGATTAATCATATCTCTTCCCATTTCTTTCATTTCTTACTCAATAGTATTTTTATCGTTCGAGCCAACGCTCCAAAGAATTCACAATTCATAATTAATCCTCATACTATTCACATTATTTAGAATTCATCAATTAGCATGGAAGAGTCCCAACAATATCAGAATAAGTACAAACAAAGACCCACTGTCATACTAGACACCGGTGTATAGATACTCGTCACCTGCATGTGCACCGTACTCGATCATTTAGCAATTAGCAATTAATAACACTCTAATCCTATTCCATCAAGCCAAAGTTAGATCAAACACTTACCTCAAATGCTCCAAAAATCCACTCGAGCCTCTATTATAGATTTACCCCTCGGGCTTGGGACCTCGTAATTCAATTTCGGGCACACGCCCAAGTCTCATATTTTTCTACAGATCCTCTAGGACCATCAAATCACAGATTTCGGTCCAGGTCCGGGTCCGTTTTATCCAAAATGTTGACCGAAGTCAATATTATGCATATTAATATTAAAATTCACATCTTTTCACACAGAACTCATATATAAGCTTTCCATCTATGCACTCGAACTGTGCACGCAAATCGAGGCAAGTAAAAATGAGATTTTCAAGGCCTCGGAAGTGCAGAATGAAAGAGAAACATGATGATAATCCTTTATGTCATCACAGTTATCTGTCGTCGTCGAGCGTGGTCGACGATCATTGGCGATAGACTTTGGCCCATAGGATGTAACTTCAATTGTCGTTGAAGTGTTATCCGCCGTTGTCGAGCTGGTCGACGATCATTGGTGATGGCCTTTGGCCCATAGGATGTAACTTTAACTGTCATTAGAGTGCTATCCGTCGACGTCGAGCGGGGTCGACGATCATTGGTGATAGCCTTTGGTCCATAGGATGTAATGTCATTGGAGTGTTATCCGTCGTCGTCGAGCGGGGTCGACGATCATTGGCGATGGCCTTTGGCCCTTATGATGTAACTTCAACTATCGTTGAAGTGTTATTCATCGTGGTCGAGCAAGGTCGACAATCATTGGCGATGACCTTTGGCCTATAGGATGTAACTTCAACTGTCGTTGGAGTGTTATCCGTCGTCGTCGAGCGGGGTCAACGATCATTGAGATGGACTTTGGCCCCTAGGATGTAACTTTAACTGTCGTTTGAGTGTTATCTGTCGTTATCGAGCAGGGTCAACGATCATTGGCGATGGCCTTTGGCTCTTAGAATGTAACTTCAACTGTCGTTGAAGTGTTATCTGTCGTCGTCGAGCGGGGTCGACAATCATTGGCGATGGCCTTTGGCCCTTAGGATGTAACTTCAACTGCCGTTGAAGTGTTATCTGTCGTCATCGAGCGGGGTCGATGATCATTGGAGATGGAATTTGGACCATAAGATGTAACTTCAACTATCGTTGGAGTGTTATCCGTCGTCGTCGAGCGAGGTCGACGATCATTGGCGATGGACTTTGGCCCTTAGGATGTAACTTCAACTGTCGTTGGAGTGTTATCCATTGTCGTCGAGCTGGGTCGACGATCATTGGTGATAGCCTTTGGTCCATAGGATGTAACTTCAACTGTCGTTGGAGTGTTATCCGTCGTCGTCGATCGGGGTCGATGATCATTGGAGATGGCCTTTGGCCCTTAGGATGTAACTTCAACTATCGTTGAAGTATTATCCGTCATCGTCGAGCGGGGTAGACGATTATTGGCGATGGCCTTTGGCCCACAGGATGTAACTTTAACTGTCATTGGAGTGTTATCCATCGTCGTCGAGTGGGGTCAACAATCATTGGTGATGGCCTTTGGCCCATAGGATGTAACTTTAATTGTCGTTGGAGTGTTATCCGTCGTCGTCGAGCGGGGTCGATGATCATTGGCTATGGCCTTTAGCCTCTAGGTTGTAACTTCAACTATCATTGGAGTGTTATCCGTCGTCGTTGAGCGGGGTCGATGATCATTGGCGATGGCCTTTGGCCCTTAGGATTTAACTTCAACTGTCTTTGAAGTGTTATCCGTCGTCGTCGAGCAGGTTCGACAATCATTGGCAATGGCCTTTGGCCCTTAGGATGTAACTTCAACCGTCATTGAAGTGTTATCCGTCGTCGTCGAGCGGGGTCGACGATCATTGGTGATGGCCTTTGGTCCATAGGATGTAACTTCAACTGTCATTAGAGTGTTATCCATCATCGTCGAGCGGGGTCGACGATCATTAGCGATGGTTTTTGGCCCTTAGGATGTAACTTCAACTATCGTTGAAATGTCATCTGTCGTCATCGAGCGGGGTCGACGATCATTGGCGATGGCCTTTGGCCCATAGGATGTAACTTCAACTGTCGTTGGAGAGTTATCCGTCATTGTCGAGCGGGGTCGACGATCATTGGCGATGGCCTTTAGCCGCTTACATAATGGAGAAGGTGGTCGTAGCCGCTTACATAATGAAAAAGGTGGCCTTAGCCTCTTACATAATGTAGAAGGTGGCCTTAGCCGCTTATATAATGGAGAAGGTGGACTTAGCCGCTTACATAATGGAGACTCAACTAGACTAGTCCCTTTTATTATATTGGACTGGAGAAACGCGTCGAATGGTCGATATGATAAACCTGTCTCAATATGCCCCTAGGTGTCCCCTTCGCCACCTTATTAAAAACCTCCTCGAGAAAACCCAATTGGGACAAAACTCGGATAAGGGAAAAAGAGTATGACTCGGGGGACGCCCTTCAAAAGTGGAATTATTTGAGGTGGGCGACGTTCCAGTTGTTCTGGAGTGTTTTTCCTTCCATTATTTCCAATTGGAATGCTCCTTTGCCTGCATCTGCTGTGATTTTATATGGACCGCTCCAATTGGTGCCCCATTTCCCTTCGCTCAAGTCTTTTGATGCCAAAGTTTTGGCTTTGAGGACGTAGTCTCCTACTTTGAGTGGTCGTATTTTGGCTTTTTTGTTGTAATACCTTTCGACATGTTTCTTTTGAGCTGTCATTCTTATATGGGCCATATCTCTTCGTTCTTCGGCTTTGTCGAGGTCTTGAATCCTACCCATGTCATTGTCCGGTCCACTGGTGTGTGAATATCTCAAGCTTGGTTCTACGATTTTGATTGGTATAACCGCATCGGTTCCGTAGACTAGCGAGTATGGTGTTTCTCCTGTACTGGATTTGGGCATTATCCGGTATGCCCAGAGTACCTCTGGTAGTAATTCGGGCCAGAGCCCTTTGGTTTCTTCGAGTTTCTTCTTTAGTATGTTCAATATTGCTTTGTTAGATGCTTCTGCTTGGCCGTTGGCGGCTGGGTGATATGGCGTGGAGAGTATCCGTTTGATATGCCATTTGTCGCAGAACTCCATTATCTTTTTGCCGATAAATTGTGGGCCGTTGTCGCAGCTGATTTCTTTGGGGATGCCGAAGCGACATATGATATTTTTCCATATGAAGGCGATGACTTCCTGTTCGCGTATTTGGGCGTACGCACCTACTTCTACCCACTTGGAGAAGTAGTTATTCAAAACTAACAAAAATCGTACCTTTCCTCGCCCTGCTGGCAGTGGGCCGATTATGTCCATTCCCCATTTGATGAAGGGCCAAGGTGATGTTACTGAGTGTAGGGGCTCTTCCGGTTGATGTATCATGGGGGCGTTCTTTTGTCATTGTTCGCACTTGCGAACATACTCTGCTGCCTCCTTTTTCATTGTAGGCTAGTAGTACCCGACGCGGATGATGCAAGGACAAGAGCGCGATTACCGGTATGTGCGCCATAGTGACCCTCTGTACCTTTTCGAGTACTTGCCTTGTTTGGTGCGGCCCCATCACTTAGCTAGGGGTCCGCCAAATGTTCTCTTGTACAGATCGTGATTTATTAGGCAGTATCGGGCGGCCTGTACGCGGAGCTTTTTGGCTGCTTTTTTGTCGAGTGGGAGTGTCCTGTCCTGCAGATAGGAGATAAACTGGTTGCGCCATTCCCAAGTTAGATTTAAAGATAGTACCTCAGTGTGATCTAGGGATGCGTGGAGGAGGGTGACTATATTTCCCTTGTTAATGTTTTTGATGGCTACAGCTAATTTGGCTATGCAGTCTGCTTTGACGTCCTGCGCCCTCGAGATTTATTCCAGGCGGCACTCGTCGAATTCGGGCATCAACTGGTGAATTTTTGATTGATATTTCTGCAGTATCTGTTCCTTGATCTGGTAAGTCCCGGTGACCTGGTTCACCACGAGTTGAGAGTCGCAATGGAGGATGAGTCGCCGAGCTCTGTATTTGATGGCTAACCTCATGCCTGCAATCATGGCCTCATACTCGGCCTCATTATTAGTCATCTCGGGGCATCGTATGGACTGACGAATTATTTCGCCCGTGGGGACCTCGAGCACGAGTCCCAGTCCCGATCCCGAGGCGTTAGAAGCGCCATCAGTGTAGAGGGTCCAGAGGTCGGTACTAGGAGTGATGCGAATTGCCTCTAGTTCTGCTTCCGGCAGAATCTCTGTATTGAAATCGGCGACAAAATTTGCAAGTACCTGCGACTTGATGGCATTTCTTGGGTGATAGGATATGTCATGCTCGCTGAGCTCTATGGCCCATCTGGTGAGCCTGCCTGACAACTCGGGTTTGTATAAGATGCTTCTCAGGGGGAAGGTCGTTATGAATTTTATGGGATGGCACTGAAAGTAAGGTCTAAGCTTTCGTGAAGCTACGACTTGTGCCAGGGCTAGCTTCTCGAGGTGTGGATACCCTATTTCGGCATCCACTAAGGTTTTGCTGATATAGTAAATAAGAGACTGCATACCTTTGTTTTCACGGACCAGAACTGCGTTGATAGTGACTTCTGACACCGCCAGGTATACTAACAAGGGTTCGCTTTAACTAGCAATGGTGGCGAAGACAGGTATTCTTTCAATTTTTTCAAAGCCTCGGCGCATTCCTCGTTCCATTGTAGTCCGTGATCTTGTCTCAATACGTTGAAAAATTTATGGCATCTGTCGGAGGATCGTGAGATGAACCTGGATAGGGCGGCTATTCGCCATGTCAGCTTTTGTACCTGTTTTTTGATGTTCAAGGTTTCACGTATTGCGTCTATTCCCTTGATCTGGTCCGGGTTGACTTCGATACCTCGTTGTGATACGAGGAAACCCAAGAACTTCCCTGATGCTACGCCGAAGGCGCACTTTTTTGGGTTCAGTTTCATCCCATACTGTCGTAGTATCTCAAAGGCTTCTTTCAGATGGTCGAGGTGGTCTTCTTTGTTTGCCGATTTTACCAGCATATCGTCGATGTAGACTTCCATGGTCTTGCCAAGCTGTTCCTTGAACATTCTGGTAACCAGTCTCTGATACGTAGCCCCTGCGTTTTTGAGTCCGAAAGGGCATCACCTTGTAGCAATATGTCCCCTAGTGGGTAATGAAGGTTGTCTTTTCTTGGTTCTCCTCGGCCATCATGATTTGGTTGTAGCCGGAGTAGGCATCTAAGAATCTTAGCAGCTCATGTCCCGCTGTGGCGTCGATCAACTAGTCGATGTGAGGTAACGGGAACGAGTCCTTCGGGCATGCTTTGTTAAGGTCGGTAAAATCAATGCATATCCTCCATTTCCCATTTTTCTTTTTGACCATCACGAAATTGGTGACCCATTGGGGATATTTTGATTCCCTTATGGACCCGTTGGCCAGTAGCTTATCTACCTCTTCGCTGACGGCCTCGTTGATTACGGTGTTGAACTTTCTTCTAACTTGCCGCACGGGTGGATATAGTGGGTCGACGTTAAGCTTGTGGGTGGCGATGTCTCTTGGTATCCCTAGCATATCTGAATGAGAAAAAGCAAATAGATCAGCGTGGTTAGTTAGGAATTCATGGTACTTACTTGGGTCGCAGAGGCTGTGTCCGATGTACGCTTTCTTCGTGTGGTCGGTGCTGTCCAGTTGTACTGGGTCGAGATCCTCGACCGTTGCTTTGCAGTCTTCTACGATATTTGGATCTTTGATGGCTTCCATTGTCGGGTCGACCTTTGTCCCCGACACAGCTGATTGTTATGCCTTCGCAATTTCTCTTTTCAACTGTTTGGTGTGTGAGCAGTCTTGAATGATTCGGTAGCATTCTTGCACTGTGTGCGGCTCGCCCCGAATGCTAAATACTCCCCAAGGAGTGGGGAACTTGATCACTTGGTAGAATCTTGAGGGGACTGCTCGCATGGCGTGTATCCATGGGTGTCCTATGATGGCATTGTAGGCTGTTTCTTGGTTCATGACGTGGAAAGTGGTTTCCGGTGTAACTCCCCCTGCTAAAATCGGCAATGATACCTCATCGGAGGTTCATTCCACTGCATTGTTAAAACCTGTTAGTGTTATGCAGCGTGGTATTATCCTATCTTCGAGCCTCATTTGAGCGAGGACTCTTGGATGGATAATAGAAGCGCCGCTTTCGTCATCAACCATGATTCTCTTAACGTCAGTGTCAGCAATACGTAAAGTTATGACTAAAGCATCATAATGAGGGAAAGACAGACCGTCGGCATCAAACTTATCGAAGGCGATACTTTCTTCGAAGTCGTCATACCGTTCGTGGGCGATTGTTCGTTTCATTTTGTGCGAGGTGGTTAATTTTACATGGTTGATTGCTGAATCGTCGCCTCCTCCGACGATCATGTTGATGATGCGTGCTGGCGAAGGTGGCTTTGGCGGCCCCTGAGGTTGTTCCCGCCCTCGTGCGAAATTGATCTTTCCTTTATCGCTGAGCATCTCCCGCAAGTATCCTTGGTTCAGCATTCTAACTATCTCCTGTCATAGCCCTATGCAATCTTCGATTTTGTGCCCTCGTTCCTGGTGGAACTTGCACAAAACGTTTGACTTCCTTATGGCGGGGTCTGATTTCATTTTCTGCGGCCATTGTACTTTGGTGCCAAGCTTCTCCAGTACGTACACTATTTCTGAGGGGGACACGCAAAAGTTATGGGCAGATAAGAAAGGGGGCATACCTCTTTCGTTACGGAGTGGGGCGACATGTCGTTGAAGTGCTTCCGTATGTCTTGGCGGTGGTGGGTGAGAGGATCCGATGTAAGGCTGATGCCTTTCTTTGTTGAAGCGCGAGGATTGTTCCCGCCGGCCCTCGCTGCGTCGATCCCTCCTTGCTTCTGACTGTATCGTTGTGAGCCGCTGGGTTGGTCCGTTGTGGTCATCCTCATCTGCTCGTACCTCGGCACAGTAGGATTTGTGAAGTTCCTCCCATGTGGTGGGGGGATACTTCATGAGTCGGCTCATTAGCTTTTTGGTTGCTCTTGAACCATCTCTGCTCAACCGTTTTGGAAAGTTGTGACTGCCATGCCTTCCGATACGTTTGGTAGGCTCATCCTTGCTCTGTTGAATCTGGCCAGGAAGTCCCTAAGTCCCTCACCTGCGGTTTGTCGGACGGCGAAGATATCATTGACCCTGGCCTCAGATTTCCTCGCTCTTGCATGGGCGGTGGCGAACTTATCCTCCATTTTTTCGAATGTTGATATCGTTCTGGCTGGCAGCTGCGAGTACCATGTTAACGCCCCCCCCCCCCCAACGTTTCTCTGAACTTTTTTACCAGTAAGGATAATACTTGTTCCTTTGACAGATCATTACCCTTCACAGCGGTCACATAGTGGATCAGGTGGTCTTCAGGGTCTGTCGTCCCGTCATATATCCTTAAGTAAGGCGGCATTTTGACGGTTTTTGGGATCGGGTGAGGTGAAGCTTCTTCGCTATATGGTTGTTCGACGAATCTTCCCACGTCGCGCTTCGGTAGTAACTTAGGAGCGCCGGAAATTTTGTCTACCCTTTCCTGATGCTCTTTCATTTGATCCCTAAGTGCCTTGTTTTCATTCTCCATTTCTTCCATTTTTTAAGGATGGCTGCAAGTGTGCCATCGCTGGCCTGGTTATTGGTGTGGTTGTTGTTTGTACGTACAATATCGTGTTCGCTGGTGGTAGTGATGTCTGTCGTCAACGGGTTCTTAACGTTGCTTTGGGGCGGTTTTTCGAGCAAGCTGCCTAGGGTGTTCATTAGTCATTCTTCCAGTAGCTTCTTGACCACCGGAGGTGGTGTTTCTTTGACTACATACGTGGAAGCTCTCTTTTCATGCAAGATCGTCAGATCTTCAGATGGAGAGGGTGAGATTTCTCCCTCTTGAGTGCTGCCAGGTGTTGTACTCAAGATATTTTCTCTACCGGCCTCGTTGAGGGGGCCAATGAAGTTGGTTGTGACACCTGCTATTGCTTTCAATCTTGCGTCATTTTCTGCCATTTTTCGATTTCAGTAGGGTTTGAAGGAAGGTGGTTTGTTTTTGATATTCTAGGTGCAAACTATGATTTCGATTGCCGAAATCCCCACAGACAGCGCCAAATTGTTTGACTCGAAAGTTAACAAATACTTTGCAAGTAAATACAATAAAAAAATAGATCAAAGGTAAATCGTAATTGAAACTAATAAGACCTAGAAATGTGAATTATAAATCTGATCGCTTTTGATAGATTGAGTGTTCCACAGAATAAGAGATAGAGAGAGAGCTTGTATTAGAAAAGATCTGATCTCCTTTACAACATTGGGAGCCTCTTTTATATAACAGGAGGTCCTTTATATAACAGGAGAATCCTCTCGAAATAATAAAATAATACAGGAGTATGTCTCGTGTCTTTGAGGGAACGACAAGACTTAGGAGCACATTTTCGCTCCGACATTCTGAGGTCGTACCCTCACTACGACTAGTGCTTAGTCATGGGTCGTTGCTACCGCAATTGGCAGAATTTGATCCTATACATGTAGTACTCGTAATAGTTTAGATTTTGCCTTTCGTGGTGTTTTTGATCTATTGATATCTTTTCCGTTTGTAACTTATTTCATATTTGTCCTTATCGTTAACGGGACTCTAGCATGATATGTGAGCTCCATGGGTTCAAAAAACGATTCAGTTACTTTCAAACTTTTGGTCAATTGATACTCTTGTCGTTGGCAAATCATGTCGCATTTTTCCTTAACGTTAATGGAGTTCAATCGTAAAATGGATGGACTCCAAATTTTAATACTCTTCGAGAGAACGACTCCAATTTTTTCTCTGTGTTACCCGAAATAACAAAACTTTGCCTTTTTCAACTTTTGGTCACCGGTACTTTATAACTAAAAAACCATCTCATATGTGTCCTTGTCAATAATAGATTTTCCATGTGAAATTTGTGAAAATTTTGGCTAGTAAATTTTTTAAGACTTTTACCTAAAAAGGTAAAATTAGACTAAAAGTTAATTATTAAAAAGATTAAACAATTCTGAATAGTTATGAGCAATTTTATTATATCTTTGAAATTTTGAGACATTTTCCTAATAAGCGGCCTTCTTGTTATGTTTGGCGGCTAGTAAATAAAATTTTAAGAAAATACAAAAGGCAAAAAGGCCTCATGGCCACTTAAACTTGCACGTGATTGTTATGCCAATAAATAAACTTTCAAAATTTCCATATGACCACTTCAACTCGAGAATAAGTTAACCAATAAACATATTCGACAGTTGAATCATAGCGGTTGTATTGCGATTTCACAAACGTGGCAATCCAGTCAGCAAAAATATTTAAAACCTACCACGTGTAAGGCGCAAAAATACACTAAGCACCGACTATTTCTCATTCTTTTTTACCTAAATACCCTAAAACACTCTCAATTATTTTTACTTTCAGTCGTCTCTCTCTCTCTCGTAGAACTCTACATTTTCAATCGCCTACTCAAATAAAGTGAATGATTGATATTTCGCCTATTAGATCATTTGCACATTGTGTTTATTTTTCTTTCAAAATCGGTCTCAAAATAAGAATGTGTTGGGTTTGTATACCGTCGATTTCTCCTTCACCAGAAACGTAGATGTCATTTAAGGTCTGATTGTAGTCTTTCATGAAATTTTTCGTTATTTTCTTGTGTTTTTATGCGTTATTGATGTTTTATATGATAGATGTATTTTGTATGCATGCAATGGCTATTTCGTTACTAGGGTTTAAAATTAGGGCCTTTTGGAATAACACATTAAATTCTTTTTTTTCTATAATTTTTGTATGTTCCATGGTGTCGTGCCACCATTTTCCTCCGCAGAAAGCGGGTTTATGACTTTTGGAGGGACAACTCGCTCCTTTTGGAACTGGGTTTAGCATTTGAAGAGTTTCCACCTAATGATTAAAGTGCATTAGGACACCAAAACAGATTTGATTTGAATAACCAGAGATAGGGTAAGGGCTTGAAATTATTCTAGGGGGAACGCGTTAGGCACCCCTCAGAATCCACTAGTGTAGTTCCCGGCCAGACAATTATTGTGAACTTGGGTACAATTAACATATAAATAAATAAGGCTCAAATAAGAGGGGATTTCAACACAATATGATTTGGAAGTAAACAATATTTGAAAGAGCAATTAGAAAAGCTATTTTTTTAAAATAAAGAGTTAAATTGCTTAAACGAAATAAAGAATAAAGGAAAGGGGGTCCTAGATTTAAAAATATGGATCACCCTACACAATGTCTGATAATCACTCCTCAATGAGGGACTACACATGATATTATCGCGTGGTCATCATATTCATATCTACCCTTCCCACCCCATTAAGGTATTTAAAGTGCGAATTAGTCTCGATTACTTATTGCATGTTATTACTCGTCCCACTTCTATCATCTCGGAGGCACTTATGACTACTAACCCTAAAAAGGAGAAATATTAGGCTTGTTTGAGGTTTCAAAAGGTAAAACTCTAAGGCGTCAAACAAAACACATATTGCATATTATGGGGAAGAGTATATAAATAAGTAGAGGCTCAGATATACCTCCTTGAACAGAAAAAACGTATAATTAGCATGACTTTCACATACTTTTTTAGGTCTGGTCAAAATTAAAGATGAGGGAGTTTTAAATGGTGAGGCAGACTAGTTTATTACATAATTCAGATAAGAAGCCCAAATCAGGTCTGCCTGCTGGTTATAATAATTAACAAAAGCAAATTTATTTTTAATCATTACTCTAAGGCTTGCCTAAGTGTTAAGCCGGGATCCTATAGACACGACATCTACTGAATTTAGAAGGTGATAAGACAATAAGAACTCGGAATGAATTATTCGGGATCCTATACGCATACTTGCTAAACTTTGGTTAAGTAAAGGACAGAAGAGATGCAAAATTAACAAATTGATTACGGGTTCTGCAGGTGATAGTATATATTATTACTGATTTTACATCTAGCCTTGAGTAAAGCGGATCAGATTCATTTAGAAACTCCTATAGGCATGTTTTCTACACGCATCTGATTTTAGACACTTATAGACGCAGTATTTGAATGCAAAAACTTGCTTTAACCCTCATAAACATACAGTTTGAATTATGCATAATGATATTAGAACAATCCTATGGGCATGATTTCTAGGTGAAGTTGAATATGCATCATTTAGAGCAGCCCTATAGACATGATTTCTATATGAAGTTTGAATATGTAGGAATTAAAATATCATATAGGCATGATTTCTATCCTTGCATGCATAGTTACCCACCCATTTTCACTAGCCAGCACCAAATGTTTATTACAACCCACAAATAAATTACATCAGAAAATTACAACCAAAGAAAAGCCTGATTCTGATTTCCTGTCTGAATTATGAGATAGACAAACTCAAAGACCACTGATCCAAAGCCTTTCTCCAATTTGAGTGTGTTAGAGTTCCCTAAGAGCCTCAATGGGACTCCGAGCAGTGCTCACATCCAAATTGTATTACCAGAATAGGGACAAGTGCAGTGTCGAAAGGCTAGCCCTCAAGTGTCCAAGTTTAGAGGGAGCTTAATGGGTCCCAAGGCAACGCTAACAAGAGGGAGGCTGAACTTAAAATCTAAGAGAGAGTGCAAGTGAAGAAACATAGTTTTAAAGAACTAAGAAAGTACAGAATAGGGGAAGAGGGGCTGGGAAACAGTTACATGATTGAGGGGTTCACACAAAGGGGTTCAGGGATTGGGGATTGAAAAGAGCCTATGTACTTAGGCATTAGCTAATTATGGGCATGCACAACAATAGAGAGTGTTATTATGCTTACAAAATTAACAAGAATACACAACATATGATGGTAAGTGGTGACATAGAGGTTATGATTCCAGGGAATGAAGTTTGAGTCATAAACAGTAATACTTAATAATGTCATGCTTCAAACAAACCATTAGCATCAAACACATTTAGGATGCATAGTAGATGCAGAACAGGCAGAAGGAAATTATAACATGCTAAAATAAGTACTGAACTGAACGCAAGCAGGGGTAAATACATAGGGGTTTAATTAAGGGGAGAATTTTTGAAATACTCGGTTAACCAAATAAGGTAAAAAACACAATAAATCCGTCAAAACATAGTAAATCAAGGAGTCAGGGATTCGAAATTACTGGTTCATGAATAAACAAATAAACCCAGTCAGAAATAGGAAAATCAAAAGGCTGGAAAGCTTTCAAATCAACCCAAGAATAGGGAAATCAGTAAACAAGGAAAGAATCAATCAAACTTACACGAGGAGGTCTGAAATCAGTCCACAATTAAAGGTTATTTTGAGATGGAAATTTAGCTTATAAAGAGTGCATAAACATTAAGCATGCAAGGTTGAATCTATGACAAGGAGAAGCATCATATAATCACAAAATCAGTAAGTAGTGGACTATAGGAACATGGTAGTCACCTCAGTAACAGCGAAGATGGAGTATCAAATAGCATGCAAAAAGGGTCAAGTAAAAGATCTTATAGAGTTTAGTAGGAAGTTAGAATCATATAAAGAAACAAAGTTGAAACAAAGATTTCGAAACTTAGTCGAGCAGTAGATGAAACAACTTCAGAAACTCAATTAGGTCCAAAGAAATTAGGGTTTTAAAACCAAACAAGTTCAGAGATGAGGAACAAGCAAATAGTCTTAGGACTCGAATGAACCCCCCAAATTTTAGGGTTTTCACCATCAATCGAGTATGGAGACGAAAGACAAGAGAATCAGGCAAAAATATCAACAAAGAAAATACAATCAGAAACCTTAAGAAAGAACTAACACTTTAACATGCACACTCCAGTAGAAGAACAACATAAAGAAACACAGTAGAACATGTTAAAGATCATAAAAGCTTCAAAATAATTTGACAAAACCCTAAATCGGAAAAATAAAGGTTCTGAAGGTAAAGTTTTAAAAGAAATTCGAGAAAATGTTTGAAGGTTTAGGGAAAACACAGATCTAAAACGGATCTAAAAGAATCAAAAGAACCTCGAAGGTTAGGGTTTCAAAAGAACCCAGATGGTGAGAAAGGCTTGGAAGGTCATTGATATGAGCAGGAGAAGCTAAGAGTCAGACTTTAATAGCCATGGCTAGCTGGAACAAGGTCAAAGATGGCCGAAAACAGCTATGAAACTGAAAGCATCCGAGGTCTGGAGCAAGCTTCTTCAAGGTCTGACTTTGAAACCATGATAATCGAGCATGTAGGAGTCATAAAAGGCAGGTACAGGCCTTCAATGGCTTTGGGAGCCATGGATTCAGACGATTTCATGGTGGTGGTTGAAGGTGGTGGCTAGGGCTTCTGAGAGAGAATTAGGAGAGGGGTAATTCAAAGGCGGCTGCAGGTGTTAAGTGATTAGGGTTTGGGGTATTTGGGAATTAAAAAGGTAAAGGGCTACTCTGAGCCGTTGATCTAGGCGATCAACGGCTGGGATTAAAAAGGGAATGCGAGTGGGTTAATTAAAGGGGGTATTGGGTCGGGTAGATTAAGATTTGGGTCAAGGTAATTAGGCCTCAAGTTGGGTTTAATTGAGGCGCCAAATCCGGCCAAAATTGAAATTAAAATGGGCTAACATTTAAATAGCCATTTTTCCTTCATTTATTTTATAACAAAATAGTAAAATAATTGTTGTAAATAAATTAAAGGTACTAAAATAATTAATAATACATAATTTAATAACCAAAAATATTGGAGTTAATTTTAAAAATGCAAATACAGTTAGATCTTAAAAGAGGCTAATATTGTAATTATATGTGATTTAGCTTTTAAAAATACTAAATAAATTCATAAAAATATGCAAAAATTATGTTAGATATATTTTAGCATAAATATGATAATCCAATAAATGAATCACTAAAATTATCATTTTGGGGATAATTGTTGGGTTTTTCCTTGATAAAATAGGGCAATAAATTGATTTAAAAATCTTTAAAAATTAAGAAAAAATAATAAAACATTGGACATGCTTATATATGCATATACAGTCTATTTTGAAAGTATTTTGCATATTAAAAATATACAAAGAAAATTTCGGTATCAACACATGACTGATTTGGCACAAGGGTTTTTTATCATATTGAAAATTTTTGTCTCTTAAAATGACAAAGTTAGGATTCTTTTTCCGTATTTGCTTGTTGTTTTTCAAAGACATATTCAAACAATATTGTCTTTTTCTTTTGAATATGTTACTGATTTGGACTTATCTTATCTTATTTTCATGGGTATAGTGAGGCAAGATGAATGTTCTTGTCAAATTGCAATTTCACCATTAGGAACAACTAGTAAATAGCACATTAATAAGGTATGAAATTGGTATAACATGGCCTACTATTGTAACTGCTGATACTGATAAAGTGCATGTTATTCAATTCAACTAATAGGCAAATGATATGGGGTACTTAGGTGGGGAGAAATTTACATGTCAAGTCAATAAAAAGGAGCATTTCGATTTATTAAGTATGATACTGAAGTATTAGAATTTTTCAAAGACCTTCATGATGAGGATTTTATTGATGTTTATTTATGTCACACAGTTAATATACCATGTGTTGATATTGAATTGGATGAAATATTAATTAGTGGTATGGACCCCAGTGATATTCCATATGATCAAACAATTGACTTTATTGAAATGCCACAAAGACAAAGAAGTAGAGTTAATGCTATGGCAATAAACTCACCTACCAGTGATATAGCTAGTGGTTGTTTCACTGAGGGGAAGGGCAAAGGGAGGACTGCTGATATAAAAGAGTCTACTGAGAATGAAGGGAAATTCTACAACTTTCATCTAGCCATAGATTCATATTGTGATGGATTTGAGAGTATTTATGAGAGTGGGAATGCTGAATATGAGGGTTTTTCTGTGATGAGGATATACATGAGTCACTTTATGACGCTAATGAGGATGTTGTCGGAGAGACATAGAAACTGACCTTGTTATTGCCAGATAGACCACAATAAATCAAAAGAATGGGAAAGAGAAATCTAGTGATGTTGATGTAAATGAGCTACCTTGTAGCCCAGTACGCATTGACCTTGAATTTAAAGACATTTACAAGGACAAAAATGCTAAATATGTTGGTAAATTGGGAGGGGATAAGCAGTACCTAGACATTTTAGATATTGAGAGTGATGATACTATTGATGGTCATATAGATAAAGATGATGAAGTGTATAAGCTTCCTCCAAGAAGATGTAGTGGAAAGGTATGTTTTGACCCTAACGATAAGAAAATTGTTTTCCAAATAGTAATGATCTTGAAAATGTTAGACAATTTAGATCTGCTTTACAAGATTATGTTATATAAATGAGAGTTCGGTTAAAGTTGAGGCCAAATAAAATGAATAGGGTCAGGGCAACATGTTTGAACTCTAGTAGATGTAGATGGCATATTTTAGGCAATTTACAGGTCCACACACAGAACTTCAATGTTAACACATACTATCATGTTCATTCATGCTTCCCAGTCACAAGGAACAAGCTTGCTAACACAACTTGGATAGTTAAATATTATAAAGATAAGATCATAAATCAGTCTGACATAAAGCTTAAAAAGTTACAAGAGTTGATAATGATTAAGTATGGTGTGTATGTATGAAAAACAATATGTGTCGGGGTTAGACATGAGGTAGTGGATAAGTATTAAGGTGATTACAAATGGATTTTGCTAGGATTTATGATTATGTTGACATGATAAGAACTACTAAGCCCGTTGTTATGATGAGGACTTCCAAATAAATAGAACTTGGTAAATAGGTCTATATGGGATATATATTTGTCTATATACTTTGAAAACAGATTGGTTAGAAGGGTGTAGAAATGTTATTGGCTTTGATGGCGAATTTCTTAAGGACTGTGTAAAGGTAATCTATTGTCATGCGTTACTGAGGATGGCCATAACCAGATGTACCATGTTACTTGGGCAGTGGTTGAGAAAGAGAGCAAAGACAGTTGGTCATAATTTTTTAGGTGTCTAATGGAGGACTTGAAACTGACAAAATCTGAAGGTGATTGACTAACAATTATATTTGATATGCAGAATATATGTGTACTGTTTTAATTTTATTTTTTACTTTAATACTTAAGATTGCATTATATGAACTCTAACAGTGTATTTTTATTATTCAAGGGACTTGTTCAACCTGTATTTGAATTAATGCCAAATGTTGAGCATATAATACGTGCATGACACATATGGAGTAATTGGAAGAAAACCTAGAGTGGTGATGAAATAAGGAAAAAAAATTGGGGTTGTGCAAGAGCTTCATTTGAAGCATTTCTAAAGTTTAAACTAGAAGAGTTGGCATAATTGGGTGGCAAAAAGATAATAGAAGACTTGCTTAGATATCCCAAACAACCATGGTGCATGGCCTTTTTAAAAGACTGTAGCAAGTATGATGTCATGGATAACAACATGTGTGAGACCTTCAATGGTTGGATACTTACTTCTAGGCACAATTCAATCATAACTATGTTGGAAGAGATCAGAGTGAAGCTAATGAGGAGGATGACTAATATAAGAGAATTTGCTACAAAGTGGATTTTATCTCCTATGGCGATGGGGTACATTGAAGAACAATATATAACATTCACAGGCATAAATATAAAATCCACAAGATGGATTTTACAAGTTGGAATTTACAAACACATAGTTGATTTTGTAAAGAAAAAGTGCACATGTAGAATGTGGTAGCTGGAAGGCATACCCTGCTTCCATACACTTTATGTAATATTTTTAAAATGTATGATACTGGTAACTACGTTGAGCATTGGTATAAAAAGGAAACATACCTCAAGTCATTTAATTATTACATTCAGCCTGTGACCAACATGAAAATGTGGCCTCCAACTCAAAACCCCAAAGTTGAGTTTTATGTAATTACTAAGATGCCCGGTAGACATAAGAAATATAGAATGAAGGCTCAAGATGAACCTGCAAACAAATTTGGTAAGAGATCAAGGAAGGGGGACACCAATGACATGTTCTCATTGCAAGACAGTAGGACATAACAAGAAAGGTTGTGTAATCCTGGTAATAAATTAATACTCCTTCTACTTTAAGTGTTATTTAATCTATTGCCGAACTTTTATATTCAAGGTATTTTAGAGGGCAAAGTTCAATTGTTGGTGCTAGGAGTAGTACTACAAATGCTCAAGCTACTACAATTGCATCGGGAGGTCATTATGGTACTACTGCTGGTGGTGGATCCGTAACACAACAATCTGGTACTACTGCAACACAATAAAATTCTGGAACTACTGCTAATGATGGATCGGGAACACACTAATCTAGAACTACAGAAGAAAGATCAAGGACTCCTCAACAAATTCGTAGAACTTTAGGTGGAGGCTACTAGATTTAAAATATTTTTTGGTGAATTATGGACAATTATTGACAAGGTAAGTATGTGAAATTCTGTCCAACTACTGTATCTAATTACTATACTATGTTCTGAAGTTATATTTCTATTTGAATGTATTTTGGGTTAAGGGACAGAGTAAACCATGATCCTATGCAAATAATTGATGCTAGCCATACCAATATGATCTTGGTATGCAGTGTTATTAATATGTATTGCTGTAAATAAATAAAACAATAATCTTTCTGAAAACAGAAACATAAAGTTAGTAAAAATAAATTCTGAAAACAGTATTTGAACTTCAAAATAAATTTTAAATATTATAGGAACAAATCAAGCTCACTCAATACATAGTATGTCCTTAAGGAAATTATTCCCCTCAAATACCCGAGGTTCTGGAATATATCCTCCCAAGATAGAACGATTTAACTCACCGAAGTGTTGGTACAAAAAATACCGATGAACAGCGAATCACTCGAAGGCTGCAAAACACACTAAAATTTTTGTGCAGCAGAAGAAGAAGACTATCAGAAAATTTCGCAAGTAAATATTATGGGATTAGAAGATATATTTATAGCTCATTTGGTACTGTTTCTGAAAAAGATTTGCAGCCTTTCAGAATAGCCATAGCTATTGGAACAGGTTTGGCATTGTTTCAAAATAGCCATAGTTGTTGGAAATTTTGCGGAAAAATTTAAACGGATTTAAAATAGTTCGGTAAAGAAAAAGGGCCAAACCGGATCGGTTCGCGGGTCATGGGTTATTCTGGATTGATTTTTCGTTAATTAATTAATTAAATATTTGAAAAGAATTTTATCCAAAAAGATTAATCAATCAATGTTGACCAAATCCAAATCCGAAGCCGAAGCAGAGTCGAGCAAGCGACGACGACGACGATGCGAGGTTTGCCTTTTTTTAGCTCTTTAAAAGCTAAAAGTTGAGCTTTTCTATACATACACAAAGATTTTTTTCCTTCTACCAGTGAGGGACAAAATGCATTAGTAAAGTGAACTCATTCAAACTTTCACTTTCCACCATTTCTTTTTCCATCATTTTTTTGTTCACACTTCTTTTGTTATTAATAACAAAATCCATCAATCCCCCACATGAATGGGGAATGTCTATAAACTTAAAAGAATGCACGGGCGTGTGTGTGTTTCACATGTAAGAATTAATTACATCTAGATAAGTAAGTTTCCCTTTGAACTTTTCGTAGTGAACTTTTATCGGATATACTCGGTCAATCGGTAGATTTGATATATTTGAACCGTCGAGTTTTGTTGTATACCTAGACAACATAAGTTGCACAACCAATCCTTAACCATCTATAGTTCATACGGTTGTGTTCATTTCAGCCATGAACACCGGCAGGTTTCATGAGTGCTTAGATTATGGGCCTTTACTTTCATTCTCCTTGAAACGGCTTACACTTCATACTAACATAGTTGATTCCTAAACGTGTAATCTTAAAGCCACACTATCTGGTCATATCCTGCCAAACTTGGCAAATAATTAAAAAGCTTTAAGCTTTATTGACTCATCAAAAAACCTTAATGCTTTACCTCATTTTTGAACATTGTCTTCATTACGAGAATGGGTTGAGTTAGTTGACAATGTTGAACCATCATTAATAAATTTATTTGATCTCCTTGAACCTAGCTCTTGGGATCTCCAGTCTGCTAGGTAGAGTTACAGCCATGATGAATTGTACTAGGTCTTTAACCCCATTCCCGTTGATGATCTTTCAACTGCCTCTCTAGATAGGCCTTTTGTAAGTGGATCCGATACGTTATCTCTTGACATTACGTAGTCAATTGTGATAACACCACTAGAGAGTAGTTGTCTAACGGTATTGTGTCTCTGTCGAATATGACGAGATTTTCTGTTATACATAATGCTCCCTGCCCTACCTATTGCCGCCTGACTATTACAATGTATACAAATAGGTTCCAAAGGTTTGTGCCAAAATGGAATATCTTATAAGAAATTTCGGAGTCATTCAGCTTCTTCACCGACCTTATCTAAAGCTATGAATTCAGATTCCATTGTAGAACGGGCGATGCACGTTTATTTGGATGATTTCCAAGACACTACTCCAACCCCAATTATGAAAACATATCCACTCATGGATTTAACTTCAGATGATCCAGTGATCCAGTTTGCATCACTATATCCTTCGATCACGGAAGGACATTTATTATAATGCAAAGAATAATTTTGGGTATGTTTCAGATATCCCAAAACTCGTTTCATTGTCATCCAATGTATTTGATTGGGATTACTTGTAAAACGAATTAGATCGCTAGTAGCACATGCTATATCTGGTCACGTACAATTCATGATATACATCAAACTTCCCAATACTCTTGCATAGTCCAGTTGTGAGTCACTTTCACCTTCATTTTTTTGAAGTGCATAACTCACATCAATTGGAGTCTTGATAATTTTGAAATCCAAATATTTGAACTTGTCAAGTACCTTTTCAATATAGTGAAATTGTGATAATGCTAGACCTTGTGGAGTCTTGTGAATTCTGATTCCTAAGATCACATCAGCAACTCATAAGTCTTTCATTTCGAACTTGCTAGCCAACGTGCGTTTTGTAGCATTTATATATGTCATACTTTTACTCATTATCAACATGTCATCAATATATAAACAAACTATGACTTCATGACTTGTAGTATTTTTAATGTAAACACATTTATCACACTCGTTGATTTTAAATCCGTTTGCCAACGTTGTTTGGTCAAATTTTACATGTCATTATTTGGGTTTTTGTTTAAGTCCATAAAGCGATTTAGAATGTTTGCACATTTTCTTTTCTTTACCAGGAACGACAAAACCATCAGGTTGTTCCATGTAAATCTCTGCCTCTAATTCTCTATTTAAGAAAGCTGTTTTAACATCCATTTGATGGATTTCAAGACCATACATGGTCGCTAGTGCCTCTAGCACCCTAATAGATGTTATCCTTGTTACTGGCAGTAAGTGTCAAAGTAATCAAGGCTTTCCTTTTGTCTATGACCTTTAACAACAAGTCTTGCCTTATATTTATAAATAATGCCATCAGCTTTAATTTGTCATTTAAAGATCCATTTCGAACCTAAAGGCTTATTTCCTGGAGGAAGATCAACCAATTCTCATGTATGGTTATCCAAAATTGATTGAATCTCACTATTGACTGCCTCTTTCCAAAATGTTTAATCAGAAGACGACATAGTTGTTTAAAGGTTTGAGGCTCATTTTCAAGCAAAAATGTCACAAAATCTGGTCCAAAGGAAGTAGATATTCTTTGACGTTTACTACGCCTTGGATCTTCTATACTTGGAGTATTTTCCTATGGTTCTTCCTTAGGTCGTTTAGGTCTTTCACTTAATGACTCGCATTCAGTTTTACACGGATAGATGCTTTCAAAGAATTCAACATTATCCGATTCCATTACCATATTAACATGAATCTCGGGATTATCGGATTTATGATCCAAAAACCGACATGCTTTACTGTTTATAGCATATCCAATGAAAACGCAATTGACTATTTTTGGTCTGATTTGATGTGATGACCCGGCCAATTGTCACGTGAGTTACCGCCTCGTTTCCCCCATATTATGTTGTTCTATATTTCAATATCAGTATTTGAGTTGATCGGATAAAATTGAATTGGTTTTAGTTGGAAATGAGGCACGTAGTCTCTTAGAAGGAAGCTTGTTTGGAAAAGTCAACCAGAAGTTTACTATATGGTTAGAAGGCTCAGATGTGAATTCTGGTGATTTGGTTAGCTTCGGGGGATAATTTGTGACTTAGGAGCGCGATCGGAATTGAATTTGGAGGTCCGGTGTAGAGTTAGGCTTGAATTGGCGAAGTTTGAGTTTTGGCGAATTCCGGTTGATAGGTGAGATTTTGAACCGAGGGTCAGAATGGAATTCTAAGAGTTGTTGTAGCTTTGTTAAGTGATTTTGGATATGTGTGCAAAATTTTAGGTCATTCGGACGTCGTTTGGTCGGGTTTTTAATCGAATTCGAGTTTCGGAAGTTTTGGATGAACTTAGGCTTTGATTTGAGGAAATTTGATGGTTTTAGTGTTGTTGGATGTGTTTTATGATTGTAACAAGTTTTTATGTTGTTTTAGGAGGTGTTGGCATTTTTGGTTGAGGTCCCGGGGGCCTCGGGGTGAGTTCGGGTGGTTAAACGAAGAGTTTGGAGTTTATTGCATATTTGAAGTTTGTTGGTTATGTCATTTCCGCATCTGCAAAAAAGGGACCGCATAGGCGGTTCCGCAGATGCCGGTTGGGGGTCGCAAAAGCGGTTCTGAGGTCCTGGGCAATTTACGCAGAAGCGGAGGGGTTTCCGCAAAATCGGGCATCGCAGATGCGATTTTGGACCGCAGAAGCGGCCTAGACATTTTGGGAGAAACTGCAGAAGCAGTTGGGGAACCGCATAAGCGGTATTCGCAGAAGCGAGTATTGACCACAAAAGTGGTTATGGTCTATTAGTGAAGCTCCGCAGAAGCGGAGAATTTCTGCAGGAGCGAAAGTCGCAGAAGCGAAATGGGAGCCGCAAAAGCGAAAAAGGCCTGGGCAGAAAAGGTTTTAAAGTGCCATTTTGTTCCGCGAGTTATGCTATTTTCCTCCTTATTTGAACGTCCTTGGGAGCTTTTGGACGGTACGTGAGGTAAGAATCTTGGTCTTAAAATATGATTATATTGTGAAATTGGTCTAGAAATTCATGGAAATTAAGCCTAAAATTATGAACTAGGGCTTGAGTTTTTGACAATTTCAAATTGGAATTTGATAAGTCATTTGAGCACGGATTTGGGAGTTCTTGGTATGTATGGACTCGTGGTGAGACAAGGAATCCGGTAATATAAGTTTGTAATTTTTCGAGAAGCGGGCCTGGGGCTCGGGTTTTGCTAGTTTTGAGATTTTTGTTATATTTCGATTGTTTTCGATTGGGTGTTGTCCCATTGATATATTGTGATATATTCGCTCTGTTGTTGGTTACATTCGACGTGCGTGGAAGCCAATTTGAGGGGCAAAGGCGTCGCGAGCGAGGAATTTCACCGGTTCGAGGTGAGTAATACTTGTAAATGATATCCTGAGGGTTTGAAACCCCGGAATTTGCACATTATAGTGCTGTATTGAGGTGACTTGCACGCCGAATATGAGCGTGGGATAGAGCACCGTTGGGGACTGTGACTCGGTCCGTCCCGGTGGTTGATTTTACTGCGTATTTGACTGAAACTACTTGTTATCATCATAATTTGGGTTGATTCATGTTTGGGCTTCGTGCCGATTTGTAGAATCCGTCGGGGATTGATATTACTGTGTTAACATATTTTTGCATATCATTTGGTCTCAGTCCAAGGTTTTAAATACTGTTTTGCAAACTCCGCCATATTTCTAAGTTTTGAAAACTCAAACGATACTTTAAATACTATTTCGGGCTGAGAATTATTGTTTTATAAATGGTCAAGGGGTTTATAATATTTTTTGGACTATGCATAGATCGGGTTGCGCGCCGCAATAGTGACTTGAAACAGTGGTAACAATGACACTGTATGATGTGACTTGAAACAGTGGTAACAATGACACTGTATGATGTGACTTGAAACAGTGGTAACAATGGCACTGTATGATATAAATTAGTCATGTAACATTGGCTGACCGGTCAGGTAACATTGACTGACCAGTATATTGCGCTTTTTGCTGTAGGAGCCCATTCGGAGTCTATACACACTCCCAGTGAGCGCCGTCGACGATAAATCATATGCATGGTTGGCTCGGGCTGCAAGCCGCAGCGGTCATGTGCATTGCATTGCATTCACACATTGGTTCCTGTTTGTACTACGTGGCATGACATTCAGCACTCTCATATTATTGGCATCCATGCTATATCTTGCATTGTGTACCAGATACTCTGGTGTTATTTGTGAATAGAGTGCTGAGCCCGAGAGGCTGATGTTGTACTTTGTGAGTTGGGAGTGAGCCCGCGGGGCTGATACTGTACCGAGAAGTTGATATTGAGCCCGAGGGGCAGATTTTTTATTATTTCTACTTGTTGAAATTATTTTCGCAACTGTTGAAAAGACCATTTTCAAAAAGAGGTTTTAAACTGAGCAAAGATATTTCTAAAGGGTTTTTCACAGTTTTCACTGATTTTCTCAATTGAAGGGCTTTTCTCTGCTTCTATACAGCATGACGATATGTTTTATGTGATTTCTTACCGCTTAGTTATTATTTACTCTTATTACCATTGAGTTGGAAGTACTCACTTTATTCCCTACACCTCGCGTGCAGTTGCAGGTATTGTTCACCCGATAGCGGGTTATTAACGGACTGAAGGCCTTACTATGGTAGTTGAGCAAGGTGACCGCGAGCGTTCGCGGCACCGCGCTTCATCTTTGAATTCCAGTTTTATCTTGTATATATATAAATTATTGACCCAATAGTAGTGTTCCAATTCCTTAGATGCTCGTGACTTGTGACACCCCGATCGGGTTGTGCTGAGTGATAAATATCAGTTATTAATGCTAATAAGTCGTATTATTATTTCATTTATAGTTATTAATTGTAAATAAGGCATTGTTGTTCTGTTGGCTGGCCTTGTCTTCATGACATGCGCCATCACGACCGGGTTTGGGAATTGGGTCGTGACATTTTAACCCTTTTAGGTAAAGGAACTTGTACCTTTGCTAGACACCCCCACACTTTGAAATATTAGGTTTTTCCCTTTCCATTTTTCATATGTAATATATTGAATTTTATTGTGGGGTACTCTGTTGAGTATTCGGTTAGTTGTAAGGAGAGCCCCCCACCCCCTCCCACAAACTCTACGGTAATCCGAAAATAAAGAATTCATTATTTCTTTTAATGTTCGATTTTTTCTTTCCGCAATTCCGTTGGATTGAGGTCTGTAAGGTGCAATAGTTTGATGGATAATTCCATATTCCCAACATATTTCTGCAAATGGAGATTCATCTTCTCCACCTCTATTATGTTGTTGAACCAACCACAAGAATTATTATTTGTGTCATTACATAGCCAGAATTAATAAACGGTGAAGTTTTAATCTTCAAAAAAATTTGACACATTCAAAATTAATAAACGGTTGAAGTTTTTAATCTTCAAACCGAGTAACATCTGATACAACTAGATCTAATAAACGGTGAAGTTTTTAAACTTCAAACCGATTAATATGTGACACAATTAAATTTAATAAACGGTAAAATTTTTAATCTTCAAACCGAATAATAAATTGGAGTAGAATATCCAAAACGAATATAAAGTCACTTAGACTTTAATTTCTGACAAATGAGTAGAAAGTCACGAAGACTTTAATCTCAATGAACAGGTACAAAATTACGAAGATTTTGATCTCGAAGCAGGAGTAGAAAATCACGAAGATTTTATTCTCCATAACAGGTGTATAAAAGCACAAGAATTTTAATTCCCTTTCCAAATATTTTTTCAACTAAATCATTATAACACTTTAAACAGTTCGATCTCTTTTTCTAATCATACAAACATATGTAATATCTTTACATATATATTATATCATGATATCATAAATACTTTCAAGTATTAGTGTAAGTCTAATTCATGTCTTACGACCTTCAAAAAAAAAAATTCACATACATCATGCATGTTACCAAATTATTTATTTGGTCAACGAATAATAATTAAAGTTAACCTTTAAAACCATATTACTCCAGATCATGCATACAATTTATAATATGATATCATCACATAATACACATCTATTCTATGAGAATAGATTTCATAAAAATCATGTAAAGGATAGAACGTCATAAATAAATAATACATGAGGTTAAGAAAGTAGAACCCGATCTTTTCTACTTTCTTTCTTATTTCCGCAAATTAAAATTCTATATCTCCATATTCACTTTCGACCTCAAGGTCTATTTGGGTTTGTTTCTTCAATTCTGCATCAGAATAGATACACTACTTGAATTCATGTGAATGCACAGTTAGTGACTTTGTTAATAAAAATCTCATCCCCTTGTTAATGTTAAATGTTGCACCATATAGTTTGATGAAAAAAACAGATCCAAACATCTGCAGATTTTTGAACTTGCAAAATAAGTGTTAGTTATATCTCAATCCATTAAGAACATGACCAAGAGTAAAAAATAACAGTGTTGGTAGTAAGATTGGTAATGATTTACGATAATCATCACTTGAAGAGTTGTTATGATGGTAAGCAACCCCCGATTCCAACCAAGAGGTTGTGAGTTCGAGTCTCCCCAAACGCAAGGTGGGAAGTTCTTTGAGGGAAATATGTCGGAGGTCTATTTGGAAATAGCCTTTCTACCCCAGGGTAAGGGTAAGGTCTGCGTACACACTACCCTCACCAGACCCCATTAAGTGGAATTATACTGGGTTATTGTTGTTGTTGTTGTTATTGTATCACTTGAAATGAATGCCTAGTTGATCAAGTACAACAAAAGAGTATAGTTTGAACATCCACATAGTTTACGTTAACTATTGGAAATAGAACGGTGACCATCTGAACTTTTTTGGCAGTTTTTTAGTTGTAACAAAATCAACCACAAATATTACCAACAGTCACAACTTTTTGTATCTCCGTGAACATCACCCACGCGGCCCAAACAATATTGTTCCTCTCCGAATTTTCTGGTTCTTGTTTAATCTCCAACAAATAGAATACATAATATAATAAAATAATTTCCTTAAGATTCTTATTAATTTGTACTGCTGTAAATAAATAAAACAATAATCTTTCTGAAAACAGAAACAGAAAGTTAGTAGAAATAAATTCTGAAAACAGTATTTGAACTTCAAAATAAATTTTGAAACGTTATAGGAACAAATCGAGCACACTGAATGCACAATGTGTCCTTAAGAAAATTACTCCCCTCAAGTACCCGAGGTTCTGGAATATATCCTCCCAGGATAGAACGATTTAACTCACCGAAGTGTTGGTACCAAAAACACCGATGAACAGCAAACCACTCGAAGGCCGCAAAACACACTAGAATTTTTGTGCAAGAGAAGAAGAAGAGTATTAGAAAATTTCATAAGTAAATATTTTGAGTTTAGAAGGTATATTTATAAGTAATTTGGTACTGGTTCTGAAAAGGCTTGCAACCTTTCAGAACAATCATTACTATTGGAACGGGTTTGATACTGTTTCAGAACAGCCATAATTGTTGAAAATTTTGCGGGAAAATTAAAACGGATTTAAAATAATCCGGGAAAGAAAATAGTCCAAACCGGACCGGGTCGCCGGTCATGGGTTTTTCCGGATTGATTTTTGTTAATTAATTTAATTAATTAATTAAATATTTGAAAAAAATTTGTCTAAAAAGATTAATCAATCAATCTTTGACTGAAGCTGAAGCCGAGCGAGCGACGACGATGGCGGCGTGAGGCTTGCCTTCTTCTTAGCTCTTTAAGAGCTAAAAGATAAGCTTCTCTATATAAACACAAAGATTTTCTTTCCTTTTACCAATGAGAGACAAAGTGCATTAGTGAAGTGAACTTATTCAAACTTTCACTTCTCTCCATTTCTTTTCCCACCATTTTTCATTCACACTTCTTTTGTTATTAATAACAAAATCCAACATGCAGAGCACCTGGACTAAGGTGGAAAAGAACAAATGTAGCTTTAACAACGGTCTAGAAGGAGACAAAATAAGGCAACCTTAAGGCAATCTGAAGCTTGTAAGCACGTGATTTTTGCCCTATATGAATTACTCCTACAAATTCAAAACAAAACGATTTTTTCATTATTTGTAATTTTGTGAATTTTGGTGACATTTCCTGTTATTATTTGCATATTGTCTATGCATGTTTATTTTATTTAATTAATAAAAAAATACAAAAATATATTGTATTTACATGTAGGGTTTAATTCTATATTTTATGATTAATTAACAAATTAGTTGTTTTATAAAAATGGGAAAAATTGCAAAAAATAGTTTGTTTTGCACTTTTTAATTTTGAATTTTTGGTGTTTATCCTTTGAATTTAGCTTTTAATTATTTGTGATAATTGTTATTTGGAGTTAGTTAATTTAATTTGATAAGATAATTTGATTAGGGATTAATTTAGGTTTATTTTTAATTTTAATTTAGAAGAAATTAGAAAAAAGAATAAATTGAAAAATGAAAAGAAAAGAAAGAGGATCAAAATGTTGTTGATTGTTGGGCCAATTTGGCATAGCCCAAGCAATTACCCCAAAACCCATCCGGTCCAGGCCCAAACACACCCTTAACCCGGTCCCTTTCCCCACTTAAGACCAAAACGACTCGTTTAACAGATCAAATCAGGACCGTTGAATGTGCTTAATCAAATGGTCCTAAAGTGGGTTATATTAGTGTCCGAATTTTATGTACCCCCCCCCCCCCC